>JAUTBZ010161799.1:0-10914 GCA_032361785.1 Lepetodrilus galriftensis | reverse complement strand
TTCTCTCTCTCTCTCTCCCTCTCTCTCTCTCTCTCTCCCTCTATCTCTCTCTACCTCATTCTTCCTAATGGGAAACTTGGTGATATAGGTAGTGCTAAGACGATAAGCAGTGATACGAGAATCATCTTCAAAGCACCAATAAAAACCACCACGTGTACACATTTCCCCACGAGATATATCTTTCGCCGGAATTCTTAAAATCAAATATTTACTTAGGAAAATTATCTGGACTGATAACCTAGTCCTAGGTGTTGACTTACTACCTTGCAGAACCTACGACCCAGCTTATTGAAAGTCATCACGACGCCACATATTCAAGGCGGAAGAGAATCAATATGCCATACATATGCACACTCATGACTGGGTGCACACTATTGGTGAGAACCTTTCTATTATTGACACTGCTCGTACTGTCATATAGATAATGCGTTATGTGATTCTGGAACTTTACTGAATAATAAAACTCTTTTTTAAATTTAATATAAATACGAAGATCCTTTGAAGTATATACTAATACGAAACGTTGCTGGTAAAACTAACTGTTTCACGTCCAAAACATTATCTCTAACATTAACTACAACCATAAAGGTGTAACTTGTTGTTCATCCCATAAACATTTATTTTTTGTTAATAACACAAAACAACAACACGAACAATTACTGTACTGCTTTTAGATAATGATGGTCTGTAAAGAAAGGCATGCTATAAGTACGGCTATCCGACAGCACATCAGTTGTTATCAGTGACAACGTAAGTCGTTACTGAACAAGAACACTGATAGATCCATACCAGTATACGTCTTGTCCTATCTACTGTTACATGCAGTAATGATAATGATTAGTTCTTGGTCCACTCGGAATATACTAGGATGCCAGCATGGTGTTTATCTACTAGTATAAGCCATCAAAGGTCAGACACAACAGATCATTATCTGACAAACATAGACAAACTTAGACACATTCAAGCCAATCAAACCAAATAAAAATGAATTCATAGTACATTCCATCCCACCGGATCCTATCACCGGAACCTCATCCCCATTCGCCTCACCCCACACCCCACACCCCACACCCCAAGGATGTACGGACAAGTCACAAGTCGTTACAAAAACTCAAGGACAACACGTACTGTATTCCCAATGGTATTGCATAGCCACGACGTAATATTATCTCGAGGTAACGTACACTTATCCTAATGCATTTTCGATAAAAGTGGTATTTCTAAAGTGAAAACTTGCAGACCTCAACCCACTATTGCCCCCCAAAGAAACCAACCCAGAATGTGTTTTGTGTTATCGAACAAATGTCCTAAGGATATACAAATACTTTCTTTTCTAAACCAAATTTAATAACTTTGAACATAACATACGAGTATCATATCGTTATATAAGTCCAAGTATTCAATGAGTTTAAATATTTTTGTATTATTTTCTAATGGTATTTGCTAACAATTAAAGCATTAGCTTTCCTAGATGCACTGTACAGTATTTCGAATTCCTTGCATATAGATTATTGTATGAGGTAACATCCCAGACAGACATGTTTTAAGAATGTATACTCACATGCCAAGATTACGCTGAACCACAGTGAGCAGCAATTCTATGGACGTTGGAATTTGGACGTTAAAAGTGCTACTGTACACATTTTCAAGAGACAAATGTATTGATATTTCAAACGAAATTATTGTGCCAAGCAGAATGCGAAGTGTAACAGACAGAACTGTGATGCTTCCGTTAATGGACACTGCGAAGGCTGATGCAGGTTTGATCTAGCTGAACAAAGTTGTTTATCTACAAATTCACTTCCAATAATCTTGATGGAGACATGCATACACCCACTCTGAAACCTTTGTAAATGTTCAATTTGATTATTCATAGATACATGCTACTCGTTTTTAAACTGTGATTTAGAGCCGCTTCCACTGCCGTCCACGGGCGCTATCCACAGCATTACAACTGATTGTAAGATGAGGATTGTAACCACCACTCTCATCTTAATTACGATTCGTTTACAATCAGTTCTAAAGATAAGACGGCTTTGTGGACCGGCCGCCAAGATTGTCAGGTTTTGAAACATGCAACACCCAGAGCAACTAGTATTAATTTACAGTAAACCTGCGAACACCGGATTGTATTGAAGTCAACGAAGACGCAAGGCTGCTAACAGCACTGTCACACTACAGACGTCACATCCTCTCAGGGTTGCGTGTGGAAGGTAACTTCCGCTATCTAGAGTTAATGGTGGGTTTGCGCTCTTGACATTTGATTCAGAAGTCCTACGATTTACCCAATGCAGATGTAATAATTAATACAACGTTAGACAGATGAATAAAAGAAGTGTGCTATTTAAGTGGAACGCACGTAACAAGACAGTCACAGTGCTCTAATCAAGCATCTCTCAAGGAACACTACGATATATCGTCTAGTCTGAAGACACTGGTAACTAAGTGTACTTTTGAAAGGTAGGCAACACTTGACCAACGTTCGTGATTATGGTTCATGTGCATCCCTTTACTGAGAAGTTGTGAAGAGCATACGACACGAACTACTATTAGTACTGCAAGGTAGTCAGGGAGGGCACTACGCATACTCTTACAATGCCTTCGCTGAATGGAACTGATCCACGATATTGTCTTTGTATATCGTTGTGTTTGCAATAATATTAGTATATTGAGTGAAACAACGTACATTCACAACGTAACCTATAACTAGTGGTCAGAGTGATCATGATGACGCCCCGCAATATGTAGGTCGTATATGCCCTTGAATAAGTCCAAAATCCAAACATACGTTTTCAAGACCGCAAATTAGTGACAGTCTAGGTGATAAGATTCTGATTATACATGTATATAATGTCACGGTTCAACTAAAGGCTACTCGCAATCGGAGCAGAATGCTTTAAAGACGATCTACTTCGGGTCCGAATTAGGTACTAGTATAACATTCATAAACTATGGTTGTTTATTTTTGGCACGAGTCTAGAAGCATGGAGAAAGGTACAATACCTTATACCAACAGGTTCTGCGCTTGAATAACGACATCCTTTCCTAAATAGCGACCACCTGACTGTAACCCGGATGCTAGGTCAATATGCACCCAGGCAGGTGCGAACACAATCCCAGTCCGAAAGCTGAGACATGGAGCAGGGTTAAAGTGATCTGAACCGGTTTGGGGGTAAAGACTTTGGTAGCACATATAGACCACAAAGATTTACCTACGGACATACCAAACCTGTATACTGCGATTTCTAGCACCGGATGGTAGCTTACAATTGGTATCATCATCATCATCACCACAACCACCACCAACACCACCATTATCATCATCATCATCATCATCATCATCATCATCACCATCATCATCACCACCACCACCATCAACATCAACATCATCATCATCATTAATAATATTACTATTAGGCACAATTGCACCGTGTATACCCTACAGTCAACTGTCCAACGAAACTGCCTTACACAAGTCTGCACACACAGAATAATAGCCTCCTATATAAACTCCTTGCAGCGACATCGAACACGCTCTGCGAGGACTTCCTGCCCTCGAAATATGACATCTATTTTAGTCTGTGTATCTCAAGACAATTTGTGCGCTCAGTAATGCCCATGGCAACATCTATCCAGCGAAAGCAATTTAACTTCCGGAGTATGCTGGTTTAGTGAAGTTATGTGGCGTGTTAAAAGTGAGATATAGCATCATATCCTTCCTGACATGCGCATGGACGTTTTGCTTCTTTTGTTTTTATTTTTATTATTGTCATAAATTTATTGTTTATGTTTTGGCGTTGTTGTTGTATTGTATTGTTTATTGTTGCTCTTGTTCGTTCTGTTTTGAGTTTGTCATGCATTTGCTTTCATTTTAAACCGGCTTCGTGGCCTAATGGTTAGTGCGTCGGCCCGGAGTGCGGAAGATCGTGGGTTCGATCCCCGGTCGCGTCATTCCAAAATACGCTAAAAGGTGGTACTTAATTGTTGTTTCCCTGCTTGGCGCTCAGCATTAAAGGGGTAAAGTTAGGACTGGCCAGCTCGGAGTCTGAGTAGGGTATCATTGTTCTATCTGCGACATGATATTCTAAGTTAACTAGCACTATAAAAACTGGTGGAAATCCAGACTAGTCAAGCAGTACATATGCATGCAAGTCATTATATTAGTAAAAGATTCTAGAAAGTGACTTTAAACCCCAAATCAACCAAATCTTCCAATTGCAAGGTCTATTGCCAGATATGTAAATGCATATGAAGAAGCATGTAGAAAAAACGCCGTTGGCCAAGAGATAAAGAGGAACAAGATTCAGGGAACATTGAAGCACGCCCCTGGAGGAGACCGATGCGGAGGGATCAATTCTGGGTAATGTCTCGACTGGTACCGAGCGAAGCATCAAGTAATACCATTTACTCGCGGGCTCTTGATGGATACGTACGTAATAGCATTAGGATGTGGAGAACGTGGGTGGAACGAGTGATGTAGAACGCGGAGGCTGAACTTAACTAATCCACCATATACGACACATTTATTGTAAAACTTTTAATGTAATTGAAATAGGCTTAGCTGTTTGGCGTCCTTTAAGTGTTTGTGTGATCTGAATATTTTATGTCTGATTTGGTAAAATAGCGCCGAATTGGCAGCGATTAAAACAAAACCTATATAAAAAAAATCTGAAACCGGTGACGAGGGAAATACATTATCGTCAATATTACCCCTTTGCGAATAGAATAGTGTTTAAGTAATTGCATATATAATGGTAATGGAAATAATAGTATATTATTATATTTCGTGAATCCAGATTTATTGTGACAGAAAAAGTAGCGATGGTTTCTCAGCATAGCATTCAATGCCTTCTTATCTCATGCGTCCTTAGGAATATATAAGTACAACCTCTATTACTGTATACATCTCTCAGCGGTAGGCAACGCAAACTGCAGCGTTCTGTTTATCCTTTGTCATTGTCCAGATGTCTGTATTTGTCTTGCCTTTTAATGTCGTGTGTTGAAATTTAGAGGTGTCCTGAGACCAAGCTCCCTCTATGCATTGTCCGTACACATATCCGTTTGTGAGTGCAGACGCACTGCTGTAGATATGCATCTGGTGCCCGTTGCACGACGCTCTTGTAGTGCTACAATAGTTGTAACCGGCCACAATAGAAAGCGTTGACGTTACAATAGTTGTAGCCTACAAGAGCGTCGTGCAACGGGCACCTGGACTTAGTCTTCAGCGTCTCTATTCCTGGAAACAATTGCTACTGGGGAAGAACCTGCTCATGAGTATCCCAGTCATCACGACAACCGAATGCCTGAATACCAAATGAGGTCTTGATTGTTATTTACCACTCTCGTAGTAATGAGTAGGCATAATGCACATCCAAGCGGTACATGGGACGTTAATAGTAATCCCTCCCCCAAGTTCGAGGACGGTAATGGCGGCGTCCCGGCCCAACCCGCCCCGGCTCTGCTCGTCGGTGTCTTGTCATCGAATGTCCAAGCGACTGAATGCGAAATTAAACACACACCGTAGGTCTAATGTAGTGAAATGAGTAATTACAATGGTTGGGGTAGGGTAATCACGTGGAAGGGGTTTTGTGGAACGGTTTCTCCTGGAGATTGACAAGCTAAATGAAGCGTGCCAAACCTCTGGTACAGGAATAGATGTCCGAGAGGAAATCAATCTGACATTTGTACGTTACTCTTCATAATTCTCCCATACCAAATTACCATAACATTATTCGTGGAACCAGCCAAGCCAACCTCCTCGATAAAAGCATCCCATAATGTAGGGCACGTCGATATTTCTTATCAATATAAACCGTTGGAGTTACGATCAGCAAAACATAAAATAGTCCACTAATTTATTGATCGAAATATTACTGCTTTTAGTTCTGTTGTTGCGGAAAGAGTGTTTGGTTTTGGAAGAGCGTTGAAGTTTACTTCAGTTTACTATTTACAGAAGTATGAATAATAACATCGCTATAGGAAGCACTCAATGCCTCGTGTATGTATATGTCCATGCCTATTTCCTCGGGATACAAATAAACACGAACGTGTGAAATAGGTGCATGTTGCAAATATATGTTGCAAATATAACATATTTGCACAACAGCAAAGATGACAATTATGAGCTTTTGTAAATATTATATTATGATTATCTTTTTCATCAAGGTTGTATCCTACCTGAAATCGCCAAACAAATGATAAAGCGTATCAATAGCTGGCTGTATTGGTAATATTAGCCAATGTGGGCATGCAAAACAGCGTATTACTATCAATATCCTGTTCAATTGTACTTAATAGTATGCAAACACATCGTCATGGGAAAAGGTCTGGATAGTGGAGATCATGGTAGCTCAACAGTCCTTGTATGTATTGAGCTGTGGATCTGATATTGAGAAGGTTCTAACCTAGAACATTATGTCCTAGTCACCGTAGAACGTGTAGGACTGTGATGGATTGCCTTCATATCCAAGCAGGCTGACATCCGGTGATTGGATCTCTGGGAAGGGATACTATTATGTTTAGGGCCCTATCAATAAATACGATCCCTTTTATGAAGATGTATTACAGTTTATCATATGCTGGCATTAGGGGTTGGTTATTAAACGCCTCGTATGATTTCATGCGTTGTTATTATTGAGAATAACTGCACAATAACCGTTCATATTCAGGTCAGCGAGTATGATGAAGTTAAATTGGTCGCACATTTATATTGCAGCGGCTTCAGATGTGCACATATTTCTTCTCCTTAAGACTATAACGAAGCTCAACGTGCGCACCGATGTCATGAGGCCATATTAAAGCAATCCATCAAATTGTCCAATGTTTGTCTTAAGATTCATAATTAAGATGATGATGATGCATCGGATGATCGCATATGTTTGGGTATCCAGATCAAAGTAGGAACTGAGAGAAGAACAATCAGGAAGTGTCGACTTGCCTTCATTATAATATGACACTTTTTTATGTAAACATGAGGTCGTAGAAGATTGGTTTCATCTAACGTCTGTTAGTAATGCCAAGGATGGATTCTTTGCTAAATGTTGAATATAAATACAGTGCACTCTATTTAAATTGTGTAATAGTTTGGATCAAAATAATATGCCGGTTTTGACAGAGTGTCCTTTTACATTACCTGTTTATGTACCCCCAAAAAACTAAGCAATTATTTTGTTGAAACATTTTATAATATTTTTTTCGAACAATATGTTCATATCGGGCACCATGCATGCACTATGAAGACAGGAATATCGCAGTAGAACAACTCGTGAGTCCAGTGTAGGAAGGAAGCCCGCGGACTCCTCTAATGGAGACCTACTCCCCAGTATTTGGTTGTTCTAGAAGCGGTATCCGTGCCGCGTACCTAATGGATCTTGTCTGAGGAGGAGGAAGCTCTGACCAACACTTTAAGTGGAGAGAATGATGAAACACAAAGGCAGAGTGCGTCACCTTAACCAAACCCTTGCAGAATCGCTAGACACCGAGGCATGTTCCCTTTCTCCCAGCGATTCTTTACGTCGTAAAATACAATTTGCCGTGACCTCTGTCCTTTTTGGTCCATTGGCCATGCACGTTTTCTGTCTTCCCCCGAAAACTGAAACGACATCATTAGCGTGTACAAAGATGGTTCTGACACCCTGAAACATGTGTAAAGGCACATGCTCTTCCTATGAATTATTTTAATGACTATTTCAAGATTGTTCGGACTCGTACATGCACGTTCTGGTGGGTGGCAAATTGCTAAATATAGTTAACATTTTGAGTGTCTGTGCATCCGTACGTGTTTTTGTCTGCGTTTGTGTGTGTGTGTGTGTGTGTGTGTGTGTGTGTGTGTGTGTGTGTGAGCGCACGCGCGCGTGTGTGTACAACATACGCCTACAGTCTAGTACGTTGAGAAGTATTGGAATGATGTTCATCCTCACTGGAACGCTCAAGAATCATTGTGCAGCGATTACAAGTTTTGTTTAAAACATTATTATTATTATTATTATTATTATTATTATTATTATTTATTTTTTAGGGGATTTGGGTTAGAGTCACTTTCAAGATTATTTCACTTACATCACGACACATATTAGTATATAGGCATGTGTAATAGTTGTGATGTACGTTGTCCCCATATTATGTATAATCTATAATCTATCAAATATGTACCTACTGTTATCGTAACTGTGTTTTTCTTCTCTTCCAGATAAATACTTGGAATATCACAAAACAAGGACAATTCCAAGACAATTGTGGTAAGTTCCATAGCCTTTTGTAGAACATCCACAAATCTATTTGTGATATATGTTTTCATGTTTGAGTCATATAGATCTATTATTGTTAACGTCACCGATTTGTATGTTAAACCGGCGTGGTTAATGCATGTACTACATGGACATACGAGCTACACGTTTCTATTATATATAATTATTAACTGACGAGATTTGAACGTGGTTTACTGTAAGCAGGGTCTCGTTATGCTGTTCATCCACCTTATTTACAAGCAGAGTTATCTATTCCACGATTCTCAAATCACTGTTCATTGAGTGGTAAAAAAGAACAACCCCAGAGTTGACAAACTACTAGAAGTTTATGGGTTCCACGTATAACTAATTCCTTGTAATTTTGTTTACCGGCGTTCCTTGCCCATTCACTGTCAATGAGGACACATTTACGAAGCGTCCTTAGAAATAACCTCCACGTCTTTCCACAGAACTTGTCGGCAGAAACACGTTCTACCGAAGACGATTTGACAGAGTGTCAGTTGGTGTAGGAATTGGGTTATTTTTCTATCCAAGAAATGTCAGACGATAACCAGCGTTTTCACGACTGCCGAGTGCATTCCAAATTATAAGCCAATCAAATTACATGATGGATTTTGATGCGGAACAGACTAGACGTAATTGTCCATTTCTACGTATTATCGCTATCAGAGGAAGCGGTAGACAGTGCTTTATGCCGGATCTCGTGTCCTAATGCTACGGGTTCCTGTGCCCGTAGTGAAAGACGTACGAAAACAATTATTGTCTGAGAAGCAATTATAGAGATATAACTTATAATTTGTGTAGTATGACCTGCTTTGACCCGCTATGACAACATAGCATGACCCTCGTACACAGATTGTGTCTAAGCATGACCGGCAGCGACGTTAAACTCCATATTCACTCACTTAACTCACATTCAAATATTAATATTCACATATTAATATTCACAAATTAACACTTAATATTCACATATTAACTCATCCAAGCGTAAACGCAAAGGTACGCATGTCAAATATATTTTCAAATAGTATGGTTGCATAAGAGTATTCTTCCATAGGTATACTATTGTTTTATGTTTATGTTTGCATGATGAATTATCAGAAAATGGGTGGGAAATAGGAGACCATGATATCAACATGTTGGTATAATCTCATTCAGTCTGTATAAATACAAAAACAAATTGGTTAAATGATTCATGATCTATTAACACATTCCTCCACAAAGCCATCAAAGGTTCCTAATTATCAATACATTTGGCAAATCGTCTATACCAATTAGGACGTCTAACGATAACAAATTGTTCTACTCGAACTACCAAAAGTAATTTGATAATATGGAATCCATTTGTTCTGGAAAAGAACAAAAATCCAGATCCACAAAAAAACACTATCGGGTTTTTTTATGGTTCCGAGGTAATATGAACGTCTTTTCTGAAGAACTTTGAAGATTATTTTTATGTGATATCAATACGGTTCCTACTCTGGGAACGTGAATACATTCCGTGGAGGTTTTTGTCAGATTCTATGATCACTGCCCGGTTCTATGCGTGTGTTGTTTACAAGGTAATGGACAGATTGTGTACGATGTATCCACAACCTTGATATATACGCCCTGCCACCGTATCCTTCCGGATATCTACTTTAGCCTCGAGATGCAACTGATATATTTTTCTTCGTCTTCGGCAGAGCATGTTCGTAATGTGTTTTCCATATGGTGACATATGCCATATGTCATGTCCTCTCGTTCTCAAAAAAACATCTGCAGCGGCATTGACAATGTCAAGCTCAGGTCAATTCATCACTTCGTGATTTAACGCCTTGTCTGTACCAAAGAACGGCACTACCTCAGCCATAGAATTATCTGAAGTACATGGCGGTTTTAATGGTTAGATATCATATAAAGTCTGCTTTAAAATAAATCGATATCGTTTCGCGGCAACGTACAGTCCTCAGAATTTATCAAACGTACAACAGAGGGAAATATATGATTACATATAGTGATGTACCGTTCAGTGAAGAGCTTGTTCAGATTTATAGAATTATTATTCTATTTTTGAAGTGTTATGTTGTCGTTGCCGCTTTAGGCATTATGCTGTTATACATTATGTACACCCGATATTTATAAATCTATATGACAACTATCTTGAATAACGTTATGTTGAAATTCTTTGTGTGGGGCAATATCATCGCTAATATCGTTAATTTATATGAACATTATATATGATCACTTACTAAATGATCTTGAGTTCAAACGTGCCGCCGACTAATGTGTGACACCCTCGGGGGATAACAATGTGTGGCGACATTAAGTTTGCGTCTAAGTAGATGTCACTCTGTAATGCTTCAATTACTACCAATGATGATACTGCCATCTCTAGTTCAGAATCATTGCCATCACTAGTAAAAATCTGTTCATGATTACAATGTCGTCATTGATCTCAGGCATATGTATCGATTACAACACACGTTACTATTGTCAGATTATTTCTCAGAAGCGACATTCTGATTAACTGAAATAAACCTAGGCATATATCGTGCTAATGGTTGAATGAACATTTGAATTATCCCTATGTAGTACCAGTACGGTAAATAAATAATAATATAATCTATTTATATAGCGCCGAGTTCCAGCTAGGCTGCTCACAGGCGCTTAACATTATACCTGCGTA
>JAUTBZ010161788.1:0-10914 GCA_032361785.1 Lepetodrilus galriftensis | reverse complement strand
TAAAGTACAACAATAGTTATGGATATATCACTCAAGCCGCCACAAACCAGCTTCTTAGATTTTAGAAAAAATCCTACTATTCCAGGGAGTATGGCTATTTGGTTTGCGATTTTAGCTGAGATGACTGAATTTGCAATCATGTTCATTGTTTACTTTATCGCAAAGGTGCACAACCCCGAGCTATTCTATGATGGTCCAACACGTCTAAACACCTTGGCAGGAACAACTAACACCCTCATCATGCTAACCAGTAGTTTTTTTGTGGTAAGAGCCGTCATAGCAATACGCAATAATCAGCTAAAACAAAGCACTCGCTGGCTTTGGGGGGCAGTTATTTGTGGCGTTCTTTATTTAATTATTAAAGTATTTGAATATCAGTGGAATACCACACAAGGACTTGATACCGAAACCAATATTTTCTATGGCGTCTACTATTATGTTACCTTTAATCATTTCTTGCATGTAGGCTGGGGAAGCGCCGGACTCATTTGGGTAATTTATAGAATTAACACAGGCATTTACACTCAAAAAGAGCATGAAGGTGTCATCAACATGGCGGTATATTGGCATATGATAGACCTTGCATGGATCACCATTTTCCCTCTTTTATACGTTATAAGATGAGGATAAATCACTATGCAAACTAACAAAAATATCCAACTGATTGACAAACTATGGTTAGTGCTTGTTATCCTTACTTTATTTAGCGCATTTATGGCAGAAAGAGTTACGCCTAGTTTTATCAGTGTTGCGATTATGGCCATCGTGCTAGCAGTAAAAGGTAGAATTATCGTTGATCATTTTATGGAGTTAAAAGATGCACATTTTCTATTACGTGGATTAATGCGCACCTACTTTTATGTCATTCCCTCACTCATAATAATTGTCTATTTATTTCCTGAACAAATAGCCAAATGGACTGCTTTATGATGAATCAGCTGAATACATCGCATCTAACAACAATCAGCAAGCCTATAAAAATATCAAAAACTGGGGGGGATGTATCATCTCAAATCCTACGATGAGAGATCTAAGTTGTAAACACTGCGGCTCAAAAGTAATGGCTAGCGATGGGTGTTGCTCTGGTTGTGGTACGCCTTTGGCCCCTAATCATGCTAAATCCTCACAGAGAAAATTTATAATATTTTTTATATTCATTGTCCTTCTCAGTTTTTCGATGATGTTTTTGCTTCCTCTTTTCGATTAGCCACGGTGCCGATATGTTAGAAGAAATTGTAGGGTCAACATGGCACCGTTTTATTACCAAACGTGCCGACAAAACCTACCCCGAAGCTATAGTCTATCTCGATGATATTCGTTTTACTGCTGGTATTTTTTTTCGTGCATTAGGTGGCGAAGGTGGTTTACAAATAAAAAATGCCACTGAAACTGATCTTCATGCAAAACGTACCCTCCTGCAACGTATTGCAGGAATGGGGAAGAAAACAGAATATGCATGGCGAGATGAAGAAACACTAAGGCTGCCCGAAAGTATCGCAATATTTCCCACTGAAAAGCTAAATCGAGACCTTTATTTATGGTTAACCGCAATATCTGTAATTAATGCAGATGGCGAAAATTGGATTAAACGAAACCAAAATCGCACCCGCAAAACCTTAGAAATTTGGCCGGGTTTAAAAGGCCGTTACCAAAGCCTGCTTAAACACCACTTGCAGCAACGACCTGATATTGCTGATTTACCCGAAGACGAAGCCACCCAAGAGCAGACGATATGTACCGCACTTGAAAGCACATCAGCAAATATTGAATTAAAATATGCTAAGCGACCTCCACTACCCGTGCCCTTATGGTTACATCCTTCACCACCAGATTTAGAGTTCCATTCTGATAAACCACCACAAGATCCTGATCTCGAAGAAGCCGCGCAACAAAAGAAAGCACAACAAAAACAAAAGAAGCGAAAATCAGGTGACCGCACCGATATGCCAGAAGGCAATACAGGACTCATGTCATTTCGCTTAGAAAGCCTATGGAGCTGGGCAGAATATAGCAAGGTAGATCGCACCAGCACGGACGACGACGACGACAATGCTATGGAAACGGCAGAAGATATGGATAACATCACCGTTGCCCAAGATAGCCAAACAACTTCTAGCAAGATTAAGCTTGATCTCGATCTGCCTTCTAGCGAATACGATGATATTGTTTTAAGCGAAGGCATCCCAATTGATGAATGGGATTTTAAGCAGCGACGCTTACTTAAAGACTATTGCCGTCTACAAACGATGGAATCTCGCCATGCAGAACCTAAAGATTTACCTGAAAGGCTAAAAGCACAAGCACGCAAAGTTCGCCGTCAATTTGAAATCATACAACCTCAGCGACATTGGATGAACCGTCAAAATGATGGAACAGAGTTTGATTTAGAAAGTTATATAACCTTCCTAGCAGATCGAAAGCACGGACACGTTAAAAGTGATACGCCTATATATCGAGACTTACGCAATAAAACCAGAGACCTTTCTTGTCTTTTACTGGCTGACCTATCCCTATCAACCGATGCACACATCAATGATGATGCACGCGTAATTGATGTCATCAGAGATTCCTTATTTTTATTCTCTGAAGCACTCAGCGCAACAGGTGATCGTTTTGCGCTTCATGGATTTTCATCGCGTAACCGTAATAATATCCGTTTTTATGATATTAAAACTTTTGAGCAACAATATGATAATGACATTCGAGGGCATATTGATGCCATCCGACCTGGCTATTACACCCGCATGGGAGCAGCAATTAGACGCGCAAGTGCCTTATTAGCAAAGGAAGGGAGCAGCCAAAAACTACTTCTTATCCTTACCGATGGCAAACCTAATGATCTAGATAAATATGAAGGTCGCTACGGAATTGAGGATACCCGAATGGCTGTTTTAGAAGCCGAAAAGCTAGGGCTACAACCTTTCTGTGTGACCATTGACGAACAAGCGGAAGACTACTTACCCTATCTATTCGGCAGTCGCTCTTATATGTTAATACGCAATGCAGAAGAACTACCGAAGAAACTGCCTTTGCTGTATTTAAGGCTTACAAACTAATCTCCTATTTCAAAATAAAAAAGGAGATTCAAAAATCATATGATAAAACATACAAAAACTAGGGGGGATGTATTATTACGCTACCCTACTACCTTAAAATTACCTATCGTGAAAAATAGCATTAAACCGTTTAGAAAATGGCAGAGGTGGTAATGGCGGCAACGGTGGAAGAAAGTTCGCTCTACCGGTATCTTCAGCTTCCGTCAGTTTTCCAGTTATCATCTTTTTAAGTGGTGGGAAATTATTGGCTACATGCAATAAGGCTTTTCTGGCAACTTTAGCTGGCGCTGATTCAGTGGTAAACAAACCAACAATATTATTCGTTCCGTAATATAAAAACTTAGTAACGTGCATATGATTTTTTTCATACTTTTTCAAAACAGACAATGCACTATAATCTTTTCCTGCATTTATGGCCGCTTTCATTTCACGCGCCAATACATCAGCACCGCGAATACCCAAGTTAAATCCATGTGCCGTTACGGGGTGCATACCTACAGCAGCATCACCTAACACCGCATAACGATTTGTAGCAAAGTTATCCGCATGCACCGCCACTAAAGGGTAAGAATGGCGTTTACCGACCAAACTAATTTTACCCAGACGATTTCCAAACCATTCGAAAATCTGCTGATTAAATTCTTCATCACTCAAAGCTAATAGAGCCCCTGCTTTTTGACTATTAATAGTGATAACAACAGACGACATATTCCCTTGCATCGGCAATAAGGCCATCGTCTTACCATAATGGAAACACTCAAAGGCGGTTTGTTCATGATCAACTTCATGTTCCATACGACAGACAATAGCGGTACGCGAG
Organism: Lepetodrilus galriftensis; assembly: GCA_032361785.1. Lineage (NCBI taxonomy): Eukaryota > Metazoa > Mollusca > Gastropoda > Lepetellida > Lepetodrilidae > Lepetodrilus > Lepetodrilus galriftensis. The sequence continues at coordinate 7,038 of JAUTBZ010161788.1, read as the reverse complement.
AAGTCTTGCATATGAGCACCAATGCCCATTTGACGACGTGTGCTCGAAAAACGGCTATCGGCAGCAATAATTAATGGCGCTTTTAGCGTTTCACCTGATGATAAAGTTACTGTGCCAGTTGTCTCATTCGTGCTTACGTTGTCAACACTCGTTTCAGCGAGTATCTCCACGTTTTCCATGGTTTCAACTTCATCATAAAATGACTGTCGAATCAGGTGATTAGGAATAAGATAACCTAAAGCTTCCATTGATTGTGTAGGGCGCACAAAATCCAACGAATAGGTAGAGTCGCCATTAAAAACTTTTGCTGTTTTAATAGGGGAGATTAGTTCTGGTTTGATGCGATCCCATGCACCAAGGTCTTTCATTAATTTGACCGTTGCATGAGTCAAGGCGATCTCGCGACCATCTTCTTGTGGATGCTGAATACTCTCTAAGGTCGCCCTTTCGATCATACCAATTTTCAGATCAGTTCCTTTAAGCGTTCGAGCAAAGCTTAAACCCGCGGGGCCAGCCCCAACAATTATTACATCGTAATCTTTATTATCAGTCATCTCTATAACCATCCATCACTTTTGATCTATCTGCCTATTATAACCTGAATCCTTCAAAGCTTAATTAGTCTAGATCAAGAATTATCTCTTCTGCAAAATTTTTAGATCTTTCAAAATTTCTGCAACATGCGCCTTTGGGTTTACATTGCGGTAAATTTTAGCAATCTTCCCTGAAGGGTCAATAATAAAACTATGCCTTTTTGCTATCCTAAAAATAATTAAGTTTCTCAGTGAACCATAGATATTAGCTACCCTACCCTCAGGATCTGCCAATAAAGTAAAAGGGAGTTGATGATTTTCTGAAAAATCTGCATGACTCTCATTGTTATCCACACTCACTCCCCAAACCACCGTATTTTTAGCGTTAATCGCCACAATATTATCGCGAAAGCTACATGCTTCAGCGACACAACCAGGGGTTTCATCTTTGGGATAAAAGTATAAAACAACCCACTTACCTTTCATTTTACTTAAGGTTTGCGCATGACCTTCCTGGTCTTGCAAGGTGAAATCTGGCGCTAAGGCTCCTACTTTTATTGGGTTTTGTGATGCTGACACTAGTGGAGACCCCACAATTAATAGAATAAGAAAAAGTCTTTGAAATACAATGCTCATAGCGTGAGTATAGCATTTAGCATCGGAAATATTATGAGAGCTTCTTTAGAGCTCCTCTACTAAGACACTCATGAGCTTATCAAATACATCCCCCCTAGTTTTTAGTATTTTTTGAGATAGGGCAATAATAGTGACTATTCAACTAAATCCTTATAATTAAGTCGTTGATAACGTCTAGGATTTATATACATTAAATTTCCATAGATTTGAGTTCGTTGCGTTTCGTTATGATCATAATCTAATTTAACAGCGTGGAGGGTATCGTCACTCGGAGAAAACATAATCAAAGAATTATTGTTTGTTGCTTTTTTTACCGTTTCACACCAGCGCCATGGCACCCAACATCTGTCGCGTTCTGTGTCATTCTTCCAAATATCATAGATATGTTGATATTCATCCTTAAATTCCAGTAGATGGGTATGAATATCCATTTTTTCACTATCTAAATTTTTATTAATATTAATCAAATAAGTGAGTGCTTTACCGCGAATATCACTGTGTGGAGAAATCTCATACTTGGTTAAATATTTTTGAATTTCACTAACAATTCGGGTGGATTGACTAATCTCAAACTTTTTCTCTATTACTTCTTTAAATAATGAGCCTTGCATAAATGCCATCAAGTCTTTAACAAACTGTTTTTTATAAGCCCCTAAGCGATAGATAAGTCCATAACCTTCCAATTCTCCATCATCAAGACTTACGTGTATGTTATCCCATTTATTTTCATCTAAACACTTAAAGTACTTATCAACATCTTGTGTGCTACCAGGGAAATTAATAACGGCATAATGATTATCAGAAAGTTTATCAACAAGCTCTTCGTTACTACTCACAGCTGGAAAATGAATTTGATCATCAGAAAGTAAAATCTTTAAGTGCTCTTCACTAAAAAAATTATTAATCTGCAAATGCTTAAATGGCACAGAATTAAACTCGGCATTTTCTATTTTCTTTAAAATATAGTTAAAATCTTCCACACTTCATCTCCAACTAAAACTCTACTTATTATAAAACTTAGGCATCCAACAGTACTGACTTGAATCATACAGACTGAATGTAAAAATCCATATGATTATTCAAGGTTTAAAATCATTTTTGTCCTTAAGATTATCTTAGCTTCACCACAAAAACGTTACGAAAATAATCGAGGCTTGTAGTTTCAATAATGTGCGTTAAAATACCGCAAAAGTCTTGTATTGTGATTTTATAAACAGTGTGGACTACTAGAGACCTTTGCTCGAAACATATAATGAAGAAAATGCTTGAATTCCTCAGACTTTCTTCGGCCATAATCTCGTATAAAGATCTCTCTTAACAAATAAATTAGGAAGCACGGACATGGATGTTGGAGAATCAATTCAAACAGGCAATTGGATAGCGCTGTTTACCTATATGGGCTTTAGTTTTTTTGCAGGCTTTGTCATTGGCTATGCAACCCGAACCTTTTTGAAAGTTGTTTTCTTCCTTTCGGGCACTGTGCTGATATTACTATTCGTATTGCAGTACATGGGGCTAATTGATGTAAGGTGGGAAGCCTTTGAGAATATTTATAACAGCTTAATAGCGTGGATTTCACCGCACTTAGGTGGATTAAAGAACGTTATTACCGCTAATCTCTCATCTGCTGCCATGGCAAGCCTTGGCCTATATTGGGGTTTTCGCAGAAAGGGCTAACATGATTAATCGGCTCTTTGTGTATGGCACATTGGTTCCCGGTCAGCCAAATGAACATATACTGAAAGATATTGGTGGTTCGTGGGAAGCGGCCACCATTAAAGGAACACTACGCAACGAAGGTTGGGGAGCTGAAATGGGTTTCCCTGGTATTGATCTCACTGAAGATGGTGATTTAATCAAAGGCTTTGTTTTTACCTCAAATAACTTATGCAATCACTGGGAAAGCTTAGATGCTTTTGAAGGCGAGGCTTACCAACGTGTTTTATCGAACGTAACAACAAAAGATGGGCAAAACATTAACGCCTTTATCTACACGTTGGCTGAAATCAAAGCGAAATAACAATACACTCCCCAATGCCGTTAAGTTAAGAGAATACTGAGTCATGCTTCGACAAGCTCAGCAAGCAAAGCTTCATATAAATTACGTTCCCTGAGCTTGTCGAAGAGTAACTGTGTTCAAAGTCAACACTATATCCCATATTTTGGGTTCCACTCCGTATTGTTTCGAAGCATAGAGTTTATGATGGTTAACAACTTTCTCATGCAGGCAATAACTGCTACTTTCCTTATTTTTCCTCTAGCCAATAGCCGTTTGTAAAATGCTTTTATGACAGGATTATATTGTATCGCGTTTAGCATTGGCATGTAAAAACTTGAACGAACAACTTTACGACCGCCCCATATTTGCTTTTTTCCTTTGCGTGGACCACTGTCATTACAAAAGGGAGCAACACCCAATAACGCAGATATTTGTTTGTTATTTAGCTTACCCAATTCGGGTAATTGAATTAATAACGTAGAAGCAGTACGTTCTCCGATACCTTGAACACCCAGTAAAAGCTTCTTTCTTTTCTGGTGATCTTCTGTGTTTTCCATCAAAGTTACGATCATTTTCTCTGTCGATACTATTTGCTTTTCAAGTAATTTTATTACCGTGTTTATAGAACGTATAACGATCTTTTCGGATGCTGTTTCTAAGTGTTGTTTTTCAATAGTTTGGAGTTTTATCAATTGCTGCTGTCGCTTTACAAGCCCTTCAAGCTCATAATCTTTATCACTTTTTTCCTCTAAACGAACAAGCTCAATAGCATTTGCAAAAGCACGGATGACCTTAGCATCAATGGTGTCATTTTTAGCTAATTCCCCCATTGCTTTGGCATAGTCTCTAACACGCTTAGCATTAACAATACTGACCGGAACAGCATTTGAAAGAAGAAACCGAGCAAACTTTCTTTCATATCCTCCTGTTGCTTCCATCACAAAATGCACTTCCTCTAATGGATATAACAAGTTTTCTAACAAGTCCTGAAATGCAGACACTGTATTCTCAATCGTAATAACCGTATCTTCATCAATAGCTATATCAAGTTTCTTTTTAGAAACATCAACGCCTATTTTATAATTCACTTTCTTAAAGGTATTCATACTGTAGCTCCTAAGTTTCTCAGCCTTGTAAATTCGGATTCGTTTTGATCCTGGCAACTGTTCGAGATAATTAAAAGAAGTGGTATAGCGACTATAAACTCTGCACGGTTTCTTGAGAACCTAGACCTAAACGATCTGCTATACCGATTTTATTCAGTAGCTATTCTAAATAAAATCACAGGAAAATGCCTGTAGATTGATCATACAAGAGCTAACGCCCCCATAAATTGATCGGCGATTAAAGTAAACTGTAGCTCAAAATACAAAGAATGTTAAACAAAACTACATAACGCAAAACAAGCCCTGCTTCAGCCGATCAATTTGATGGGCTTGTTAGCCGCTATTTATTCCGCCATGAATTTTTCATACATATGATTGCAATAACTACAGTAGCCACCTAAATGTTGTTCTTCAGTTGATAAATCTTCACCACAGCGCGAACACTCAATGTACGCTTTTTCTGCATTACATAAAGCACATTTATTCTCATCCATTAAAATGAATGTGGTTTGATAGCACTCATGACACATTACAACTGGAGAACCTTCCCCATCTTTTTCACCATGATAAATTTCACTTTTTAAAGTTTCATGAATAAGTTCTGTAATTGTTTCTTCATTTGGTACAAATTCATCATTACATGACATGCAAACAAATTGGGAAAGAGCGCCCTCTGTTATATCAATATTTACTGGTTTAATTAGCTCCGATTGACAAATCGGGCATCGAAGTTTATCCATGCTCTGCGAAAGAGTGAAGCTTTGCCAGTCTACTTTATCCATTTGGAGCTTACATTCTTCTTTTTCTTTCTTATAAACTTCTGCGGTATTAAGAAGTACTGCCCATGTGTCCTCTCCTAACAACTCAACAGGCTCTTCATTAAATACACTTTTTATAAAGTCTTGAATAATTACAAATGACTCTGCAATTAGCTCTTTAACCCTTGTCTCGTTTTCTGTTAAGAAATAATGTTCAACATTATTTCTTACTTTGATTATTTTATGTACTCTTTTCCAGTCTACAGTAACTTTCAAGCTAGTTAATCGTTCTTGAATATGATGTACATCAACAGTTTTTTTACCTGAGCCAACGAAAACAACTTTTTCATTTATTAATATTGGTTTTATTTTTTGCTTAAGAAGAACCTCATCACTTTCATCATCTGATAACTCTCTTAGCTTCTCTTTGAATAGTAGTAACACCCCAGCAGTTATATTTCTTACTGCCGATAGCACTCTTCTTGGATCATCAGACTCAAAATCCTCGACTCCAATTTGAATAGATTGAATTGCATTGTTTATTAATGTATCCATAACTTCCTTTTCGGCTAACGCCTCGTTTAGCTGATCCACTGGAGCACTAGCACGAAGCTCTTTAAAACTAAAAAACTATGCCATAAATTCATGTCACCAAAGAAGCCCGACATAAGTGGGTCTGCTACAACGACTTGTTAGGCTCTTTTATGCACTTTTGAGTTCTTCCCTGATAATTTTACGCAATGTTTCTTCATTGATAGTTGTAGAATTTTTCTTTTCTTTCAATGCTTGATTTATAAGTGTTTGATAACCTAGACCTTCTTTTTCTGCTCTTGAACGAAAGCTCTTAATCACCTCATTATCTAACATGATAGTAATTCGTGTTTTTCCTTTTTCTTCAGATTGCAATTTAGCTAGATGTGGAACATCTTTTGCTCTTTTTGCTTTTGAGAAATCATATTCTTTACGCATAATATTCTGCCTCTTTACGAGTTGCTTTTCTTGCTGAGATAATTCTAATTATTTCTTCTTCTCGTAACGTATAAACAACGGTCAGAAGATTGGTTTGACTACTTAAGCCAATAAATATCCAGCGATTTTCACCAATTGAATCTGTATCTTCTTGCACTAAAGCCATTGGGTCATAAAGAGCAGTTGCAGCTTCTTCAAAAGAAACGCCATGCTTTTTTAAATTAGATTTGGCTTTTGCGGGGTCATATTCAATTTCCATAAACTTATTATACATACGGAATACATATATGTAAATTTTGGTTGTTTTTTAGCCTAACGAGGCTGTAGAAAAACCTAAAATCAGCCCCTCATTTATCCTCATTGTTTGATCTTTAAACAATATCCTACTTTCTCGTAAATATCACGCTCGTGCAGTATCTGGACACAATCTGTTTCTAGCTTGCTTCTGTGGGTCTAACAGTGAGTCTTATCTTCTGTTTTAAGCTTATTTCGTACTTCTTAGGCCGCTAACCTTCCATAGTTAGCTAGTTTCTCAATGTTCTGAATCAGACAAAACAGTTTCCATTGGGCATTGATTTTCTTTAAACCTCGTAGGGTGAATCGAGTGAGTTTTTTGTTGAACTCTAAATTACCAAAGACAGGTTCTACCACTGACATTCGGTGGCTATAGATGCGTTTGCCTTTGTCACTGTCGACACGGTGTTTCATCCAGTCGGTATGGGTGGGTTTCTTGCTGAGGATAAAAGAAACTTGTCGTCCATTACCTTTGCCATGATCAGCAGAGGATGGGTTTTTCATGCAGTGTGCTTTCTTTTTACACACTCTGCATTGGGTGGTTCTTCCTGTGAAGTAGATTCTTTTACTGCCTCTATTGTCTTCTCTGACGCCTCGATGGCTAAGTATTTGTCCTGTGGGGCAGATACAGGTTTGTTTAATAGGGTCGAACTTAAAGTCTTTACTGTTGAGGATGATATTGATGCTTGTATCTTTTGCGCGTGAGGCACGAGGGTACTTTTTCTTTTGATGTGTAAACTTAG
>JAUTBZ010161777.1:0-10916 GCA_032361785.1 Lepetodrilus galriftensis | reverse complement strand
TCCTTGGTAACTGCACATGCAATGGACAGAAAGTACAGACAGAACAGCTATAGAAAGGAGCGGCCCCCTGTCCAGAATGTTCGTCCAAGACTGTCAATGGAACACCACCTAGATGTTAGTGTTATAGCACAAGACTTATTTCCAGAGAAGAGAGAGAGAGAGAGAGAGAGAGAGAGAGAGAGAGAGAGAGAGAGAGAGGAGAGAGAGAGAGAGAGAGACCGTCGTGATAATCGGCATAGGTCTACACATTTCTCGTACATTAGCGACTAAGGAAATGAACAAATACACAACTGTGCATTAAATATTTTAATAAAACTGTTACAAAGCAATCAAAATATGGCTATTATATTTGCAGTTATATACAAATAATGGTATATGATATGGAATCCTTATAAGCGTAATTAATATACCACTAGTATAGGATATACTTGAAAAACACAGGACATGACATCAGATCGAAGCTACCCTTTCACACGCACGCACGCACACACACACACACACACACACACACACACATATACACACGCACATACTCACATACACACACGCACATAATTGGTATTTTATAATGGCTTACTTGATTCAGTAGATATAGGGCCTACACGGAGGCCTACCATACGAACACATATATAAACTTGAAAGGTATTGTTTATGGGATCATCCTTTCTCGTTGCAATAAATCAAAGTGCAAATCTGATGAACTAATAACAGTGCATGCCACGTTGCTCAGAACCATTGTTTATACGCTTGTAGCGGGTCCCTAAAATTGTACTTATACATTCAATTACTAGTATAGGCTACCTACAAGACAATTGAATGACGCACTGGTATCGCTACAATACTTCAGAATATGGTTAGCTTAACATCGTTACTGGTTAGTGATCTTATTAACGCCCTAACTGCAATAACGCTTCCGTGGTCATGGTTAATTTGGATTACGAAATATTAAATATCGACCATCTAGCGATAAAAGTGATTCTTGCAACCAGGCCCCGAGATTACGAAACTTTTCTGACCACGTTTTTGTGCTCAACTCACGTGCTATGACGTTTTATTATAAACAAAATTCTGAGTTGAGTATGAAATCGTAATCTCGGGGCCAGAGATAGATTTGTAGCGGATCCATAACATTTGATTTTAAATCCATTGTGGCTTAAACTGTTTTGAGCAACGGGGCCCTGGGCATTAAAGCAGACAATCCAACGCCACATATCTTGGCGTTTCAGAGTATAGGAAGCGGATCCAAGTGTTATTTTGAATAGATTTAACTGCAAACTATTTTAAGAAATTTCGAAGCATGTGAAGACGTTCTTCAGTTTCTTTTCATCTCCATCAATTTTGGCCCCTGACAGCGACATAGTGGTCTTCTCCAATAGATGTTGGATAAGCGCTTCCCGCCACGCGGCGTCATCCATTGCAACTAAGGTGTCGTAATATTTACCAGCCCTATCTTTAATAATGACGACAGAGTTCCTGATTTCCATTGAGATTGTCGACGCAGGCTTACTGAATTTGAATAAAATGGTAGCATTCAAATATCCACATCTTTCGGCAACAAAACGCACGGACATTACTTCAAATATGGTCAGCATTGGTCCGCCGCGCATGACTGTGGCCCCGGTTTTTGGTCCGGGACGAGCATCAGCTTCTCCCACTACCTCCATTGCAGACGTGTGAAAATAGTTCCGGCCGTTGGAACTTATTTGTTGGTTTCCCAGCTCCATCATGCATTTGGACGCCACTTCGCGCGCAGTCAATGAAGTCTCGTCCACCCTGATTACATGCGACGCGAGAGTCAGCGCCCAACGATATTCTTCTTTATCTAAAGCTTTCTCGGCTTCTTCAAGGACCCTGTCGACACCTCCACCAAGAGAGACGTATCTATCCGCCAGCTGATCCGGGGTTAGGGGTGAAAGGTGAACCGGGTCGCCATCAAACCAGCCAAGGTAGGTGTTGAACACCCCTTTAACAGACCACTCCACGGTACCGTAGAATTCCAGGAGATACGGGTGAGTTGCGAGCTGTTCCGGAAGACGTACTTTGGCCACAATCTCGTCGGGCATCAGCCCCTTGTTCATGTATCTCACGGTCTGGTCGTGGACGAACTGGATGGCGTCTCTGTACGCTGTGAGCAGAGTTCTGATGGTCTCCACCCCTTCCAGCGGCCGCGTGTGACTGGGTACGAGGTAGTGAGGCTCCAGGTCGATGATCTTGTCTAGAGATGCCGCCCAGTCCAAGAGGTTCCGAGAAGGAGTTCCTCTGATTGCGTACAAGTTCGGGAATGCTCGGTAGACATCGTCCGCGCAGAGGAAGACTTTGAAGTCTGGTAGCCACACCCCAATCTGGTCCGCAGTCTCCCCAGGAATGTGAATCAGTTTCATACGCAAACCTGAAACAGCAGAACAGAACATATGTAACCATCAATGCTAGAATTAAAGAAGTTGAATGTATAATAATAATTATTATAATAATAACAATAATAATAATTTTAATAATAATAATGCATTTCTAGCATGTGACCATGTTATGTCTGTCTGATTTCAATTACACCAACACACCGGCATAATTGATGTCTCTCTCCGCTCCTCCGAACAGCTTGTTGGGGATGACAAGTCCAAAGTCCATGTTGTCCTTCTGCACTGCTAGTTTGAAGCCAATCCCGGAGTTGACCGTGGCTGGTGTCAGGGTACCGAACTGCCGCATGGCGCGCGTCAGGACGATCTGGTTGGTGTAGAAGAGTCTCTGGAACTCTCGCATGATCAGCTGGTGAGCCCATATATCAGGTGGGTGGGAAGGGTCTTCAATAAACGCCTGCATATGAAAGTTGATGGAATACATTAATTATAGAATACTAGCAGTAGACATCCAAATGAACATTGCACGTAATAGTGTACTAGTATACTACTGACATACATCACACTCAGCATTTCTGATGAAGATTTTTAGTCAGAACAGTGCCCCATGTCATCATGAAATGTAATTATAATTGAATATTTGTTCGTTTCCGGTGCTCATTCTGCCTTTTTAAAATAGCGGAAACGCGTAGTGATATTTCTCATTATCTGGTACAGTGTGAGACATTAACAAGAGCTATATCAAAGACATCAGGGCCAATTAAAACTGACTTAGCAAAGCCCGGACCATGCAATCGCGGAAAGTAGGTGCAAATGTAGATATAGAATTATTATTTTTACTTAGACAATCGGTCTTTGCCAAAGTGCATTAGCTTAGACCGAGTGAATTTAGCTAAGACATTGGCCATCGGGCCACTGCTAATGTTGCACACTGCTGGTATAGGAGGAGTACAGTATTAACTCTCTCCATGTTGGAACCCCAAAGAGCAGTGCATGTGCTTACTCCATCAAGGAGACGGTTAACTCTTCATTGAAACTTTCATTAAGATAACTATTGAATTATTAATACCATCTGCGTTTATACGACATATAGACGGGTGTATATTGTCCAAATCAAGACATGTAGACATACCTTGGCACCGAACGTGTGGTCGATGTGGTTGTGGGTGTAGACGATGGCTTTCACGGGCTTCTTGGTGATGGTTCTGAGCTCTGTGAAGACTTCTCTGGCGGCCGTCATGCTTTCAGTGACGTCAACGATCACCACGCCGTCGTCGCCCTCGATCATGATCACGTTGGCTAGGGCGTATCCTATAGCGCAGTACACATTGGGGAGCACCTGCAATAGAACGAGATGTTGTATAATACGGGGACAGGCCAAAACGTCACAAGATCAAAACGTCACGGGTCATATGTATTATACGAGAGCATCATTTATGAATTCGCTCATGTGCACAATTTCCTAAATGATGCTCTAGTATGAAATAGAAGTATCCCTAAAATATTATTGTCAAGGACGCAAATGGTACACCGGACGACGGACTACAGGTGGACGTAAGACAATGTCACTAAATGGGCCTACTATGTCCTTTCTCGCAGCTCAAAACTAATTAAAAAGAAATCCCCCAATAACAAAAACTCCCCTAAAAAAACTCAACGGCTTTATATTTTACCGAGCTGTATTAACTCTCTCAATGCTGAAGGCAATCGGAGATGCTCTGTACTTTGCCTAATCCAGCAGGGAAAGGGTTAATGTATTAATATGAAACGCATGACTACATAATTACCAGAATCGCCATGTATGTAATTTGTACCACAAACATACCTAATTTCGCCGTACGTGTTTCTACGGTAGGCTACCTTAATAACTTCCTTCTTGTTGAAGATCTTAGAGTGCTCTTTAAGGATCTGCGGTGCCCGTATGTCGCTGAGAACTCTGCTTATCCGCTCCTTGTGGTCGTGTCTGGTCCAGAACCAGTTGCCGGCCAATGCCGAGAACGCCACTGCCAACATCAGCATCCATGTCATAGCGGTAGACATGATTGTTTTTACTGTGGAGAAAGAACAGCATTGGTATACAAGTATATCAATGGATAATTTTACGTTTTATCACAGTTTATGATGAGTTTACGCTTTTCCCCATTCTATGCGTTGTCGCTAATTAATACGTATACATATAAGACGGAATTCGAACAGAACTGTATATATCCTTTACAGTTGAGTATTAAATACATATTAAATTGAAATCGTAAAAAATAGCCAATAACAAAATCGCTTGGATGCATACTCCAGTGCATAATTTCAGATGAATGGAAAACAGCTTTGAAACCACCACCCATGCACACACACACATCTCTTGTTAAATGCACAAAATCTACATGTAACATATAACATGCTAATGTGTGTGTGTGTTTAAATGCTTTGACAGTCGCTAATGTGTTCTTACCGTAGTTATACGTCTGCCCCTGTCCCCTTCCCGCAGGTCTGGTCAGTTGTTGTTGTCGAGGTCGCCCATTCACCCGTGCCCCGGCCAAGGTCGGACTAATAATAGCAGTAATCTGCTACCCTGGCAAATGCACAGCATACTGTTACTAAGCACAGATGTTTGTTATCATAAATTGCATAACTCTAAAGGGTTATCGGGATACCTGGAATAAATACCTATGTAAGTAAGTTAATTGCTACTTCGGGAATAGCAACAAAACGCATTAAAAGCATATATACCGCAGTATCCTGCTTCCTATTTGGATGGGTTAGTGAAATGTATTTAGTATTATATACTATATATATATATGTCAAGGTTGCAGATTGTGATTTTTTATATATGCATATGTACACACACACACACACACATACACACACACGCACGCACGCACGCACACACACACACACACACATACATACATACATACATACATACACACACACACACACACGTACACACACACGTACACACACACACACACGTACACACAACGATGCATATCGTTTGATATGACTGTTATCTTTCTCATAAATAATTTAAGATACTTTACATGGAAGCGTCCATAAAAGCTAACATTTTGTTCATATTCACATAAGAATAAATATTCATTGGTTTAGTCTGAAGATCAACTGGATTGTAATGACCTTATATAACGCATTACCAATAGAAACCCCAGTTAACACACACACACACACACACACACACACACACACACACACATGTGCACACATACACACACACACACACACTGGAACATGCTCACTATATTCTATAATAAACCGAATCATTTACATCATACGTCATGATTCCTAATGTATGTCGATACACATGCATGTCCACAGAAACCCGTTTTCATCATGTATACATTGATTATTTACGGTATTCTAATTTTAGTGATATTTAACGAGATTACGTACTCAGTATTTTCCAATCTGAGGAGACTGGGAGGCAGACTCTTGCCAAACTACGCTCAGCGATTCTCTCGAAGGATTTCACGCGAAGTCAGCCGTTATTAACAATATTAATACACTTGGGGATCGTCCGACGGGAACTTAAAAAACACATCTTGCAATAAGTCATACCTATGACTGTAGATTATGATCACCTGGGGATCGTGGGAAGACTGTGAACAAGATATATTGTTATCAGTGAGAAATCTCTGTTGCTTGCCATGCGAGGGAGTATTCCTACAGCTGCGTGATGTCTATTTATGTCTTGGACAGTAGGAAGGAGGCCAATAATAGGCCAATAATATTTCAATCATTGAAATATGTAGATAATCTGAATTTGGGCTAAGACCCGTCATACATGTTTTGGTATGGTATTATTGATGACCAAATCAATAACACGTTATTACCTCCATATTACAGTATCCTACAAACTGATTCACTAACATGAGATAACATTGTTTTCATAAAACGTCCGTTTGACATTTATTGCTAAAAATAATAATATTCCAACAATATCGTTTTAGTGTTATGGGCTCTTGTATTAAATCTAATAACACCGGCTGGTACTGACGGACCAAGGACAGTGGATTGGTAACAATAGTGTTCTTTCGATATCTGTGAATGTTACACATCCGCTTAAATTACCTTTGCACAGAATATAATTATCTGAAAAATACTATCGTACAAGTAAAAGGCAAGGTTCGACAACTCATATTCGTTCTTGTGAAAAGAATAATCGCCCGTGGCCAAGTTACGGTTGGCCTTTAACGATTGACTTCATCCGGGTTCTGAAGAGTTCCATATCACATGATGCAACGGAAACCCAAAGAACCCAGGATATCGTTTCGCGAAGGTCTCATATCTAGCCTAATACGAGACCATAAAGACTCTCGTAGCGATCTCTAATACATGAGGATCGTGCACTTACGAGAGTTCTATGGTCTCATAGTGCTGGATAAGAGAGCTTCGTGAAACGATACCATGCATTTTAAAGGCATAATATCAGATATGTATGGTTGTTTTGGACTTGTTCTTAGCTACACTTGCAAAGTACATTCACTTGACATACATACACTAATGTTTGTACTTCCAAAAAGCTTTCCACTGCTGTGTGACAGTGTGGTTGCCAAATTTACACTGGCACTTCAACCCCCAGATAGACAACTTGAATATGGTCGTATATTTTTGCTTCATTATATTCATACAAGGGGACATAACTCTAATGTTTGCTTGAACATTCCTTCTTAGATCAGTTGCTGCATCAAAGACAAGATAATTAGCGCTACGTTCCCTTTATTCATATAACATATGATTTATTGATAACTATCGAGTGCTGGGGCATACGAACATCAGTAAATAACAACTTTTGGGTGGACAACTCATGCGTAATTAGTCTCAGATCGAAATTCGTTTGTCCATTATATATGTCTATCAACTGTGATAGTATGCCTTTAATTGACTTCCTCTTTTGCAAGATTATCAACTAATTCCCGCCCAATCCGAGCCCATCATCTGGATACGATCTCAACAATGTCTCCCTGCTGGGATGCCAGCACAATAGCAGCTTCGATTTCCGTAGATTGCCTGTTGACAAGATAGCAGATGGTGTCGTGCGATGACCACATGATACCAACACACACTTGAATCAATGACGCTTGGTGGATTCCGTTTTAGCAGTCAGCGTAATTTGGCAATCTATCCAGAGTCATATCCGATACTCTCAATGCCCCGTTAAGTTTTAACACTTGTGTTAAGAGGTCACCCTGACCGAAACCATCAAATACAAATCTAATGTCCATCTATAAGAAATTAAGTCTTTCGACATCGATTTGTTTTGCATGGTGCCAGTTACCGGGATGGTGATTTGATACATCGAGAAATCTTTGTAGGTTTCAGCCAAAACCTTATACAATGTGTTACCAGCTGGTTACCATCACAAATACAGTGATACTACTGTAGTTAACAACAACACGGCAGAGTTTCAACAAGTAGCGCTTCAATATACTCATGAGTGAGATTAATTTCCGGTTTGGAACCTGTTTTGCTTGTGGCTTCCTCGTTGTCAGTGGCGTCACCTGTTAGCAATTATAACAACTCTAATATAACCCAAAATAACCATAGTTAATTCACATGCTTGTGACGATCAGTGTAGGCTATACATTCACGACAAATATTTATATCTATTTTTGAACTAGTTATATGTCAGTCTCATTAAATAAGATCCGAAACTAACGCTCAAACATATATATGACGCTCGCTCCGTTACGGTCTCAGGTAATCGCCATACGAGCGGTGTCAATATGAACTCTTGACCGCAGCAAATCACAGCCCCGCCTAATAAACGCTCGGGGTCGTTTACAAACTTTCTGCACCGTTTAACATGTAAACCGGCCACTGATTTTAATGAGATTGGTTATACCTGCGGATTCCGGGATCCAAACTGCTGGATTGAGACCCCAACGCCCTACCAAATTAACCAAAGAGGTAACCACTCTGGCCGAGACCGGGGGTGCGTTCAAAGACACAAGCACTTGCAAGCGGCTTACAAGCGGCTTACCAAACTAGCTACTGTCTCAAGTGTCGTATGAACCGTACATGGGACAGGGAACCAGTTCAGCTAAGCATCTTACATCTCACTCTGCTAGTGCTACATTAACATGACGCTTTTACTTGTTTTAGTATTTTGTTTCATGTTCTTGTCAAGTGTTATGTTTCAGGTTCTTGTCAAGTTTACGACATCAAAGGACATCCAGACTCGTAACTCTTCTAACTTCTGATTCTCAACTTCCTTTGGTGGCGTGGAATCTCATTTCGGTAGAATACAATCTGAAGGTTTTACTGGAAGCGTTGAACATAAATAAATAACAACAATTAGATAATAGTACCAATGGATCTGGCTAGGTGTAAATATGATCACAGACTCCAAAGAAAAATTGTAGTCAGAATCGAATAAATCCATAATTTAATTACTCGTTTTCCAGAACGGAATAGATAGATGTCTGTGGTATGCGACGTATAAGTAAACCACACGCACCACACATGGCTTATGTTACTTTTCAACTTGTACATTATTAGTGCCGTGTAACGCTGCTTCAGATAAAATGTCATTTACTAGTTGCTTTGGTGTTGTAAATCAAACCTTTGACAGCGAACAGCATTGCTTCATGGTACGTTACAGAATTATGGAATTATTTAATTTACGATTTCTGAAATGCGATATGTTATGTATGGGAACTATGGGTATGATAAAAAAAATTCAAAAGCATGTAAAAGTTGATGCATGTACAAGTCTGACATGTCTGAACCTGGGACCACGGTGCCGAAGCTATCGCATACGTAACAAGGTCATGTACACTCGTCTTGGAAATAACTTGCATGATCTCGAAGGCTTAATTATAACTTCGGCAACCTGACTCTCAAGAATGGAATCTATTTTGAGGTAATATCTCGTTGCATTGAAGGAAACGGTACAGACATATTTAAATTTTGTCTATAGCAGATATTTTGGAACATCCTGAATCGAACCTTATCAGATCGATGTCAATCAGTCCTATATCACAGCTAATCTCATTGCAACATCGATTTAATAAGAACGCCATCCCGTGAAATAGTTATTGATGTAAAAACTGTTTTGCAACAGCATCAACTTTCCTGTATGCCATCTCTACTTCAATCCGGCCAGTTACGATACTTCCGGTATGGGTGGAGACTGATCTCTAGAAGGCACGAAGTACATGCTGGCTTCAGAATGCACCGGAAGTAACCAATGTACCCATTGGAAGCAGTGAGGTTGAGTGAAATTTGGCGAGACACATTCAATTTATTCCCTACACGAGTGTGATCGGCCGTCAGTTACACTACCAGAACCAAATCCTCACACACGTCCGTCTTCTAATAAAGACAGGGCGTGGAGAGCATTTGGGAGGACATCTATCCTCCTCCTCCTGCTCCTCCAATGTTCCTCTCCTCCCCGCTATAACGACGCCAGTTAACATGGTTAAGTGTAACATTCACCAGCTGGTCCTGTGGCGTATTGATGAGACTAGGAAGTCGAGTACTCCGATCATGTGTATTGCTGTGTAACGTGATCAGATTGATACTGACAAGACTAGCCAACATCTCATCACATCAGCGGAAGTCTCGTTTTGTGGTCGAAGTTCTCGCGGGACTTGGCGGGAAATTTATCAATGTGAGCAGACGATGGTTAATGTCAATTTGAATACCAGCTTTTCCCTTGGTTATCTATACAAATATCTCCCTTAAATACTCAGACACCGGAAGTTAGGTTTTACCGAATTTGAATGGTATTTTAGTAATTCCCTGTTTGTCGTACTTGCATATCTGGGACTGGGATTACTAACCATTTTCAGTACGATTTCATATTCAAGCTCAACATTTATATGGGGATTTATGAACAAAATTTATGAACGACATCGTACTCAAAATGTTTTGTAATCACGGGATCACCTATACACTATTCAACTCGACGGACATACGTACTGGTCTAGTTGTATAGGTAGAAGTCATCATGATGAATAACTGAAGAGTACTATGATGACTGACAGAAGATGAAGAACATCATGAGAACTTGCTGAAGGTAAAAAACATGATCTGACTGCATACAATACATCGTGATGACGGGATAAACGGTATCATGATGACTGACTCAACAGGCATCATGATGACTAAACAAGCATGATGCCATTAATCTTCAGCCAGTCATCCTGTTATCATCGGACAGTCATCATGATACCGTTTATCCCGTCATCATTTATGTATGTTATGCAGTCAGATATCATGATGCCTTTTACCTTCAGCAAGTACAATATGGCTGAAAGTATTCCAACTACACAATCATTGCCATACCAATGATACTGACCGAGAATGTGAAACACCAAACATTCTTGAAGTCATCATTTCGACCATATCCACAAGCATTAATCTGATAGGAAATTCTGGAACGTAATACTGAACTAATTCATTAAGTCATTGAAGACCTAACATCATATCAATATACATGTAACAAGGAATCGATAATTCTAAACACTCTCATTAAAGGCATAATATCACAGATATTTATGGTCGTTTGGGACTAGTTCTTAGCTACAACTGCAAAATACATTCACT
>JAUTBZ010161776.1:0-24739 GCA_032361785.1 Lepetodrilus galriftensis | reverse complement strand
CTGTTTTAGTAGCTCAAGCACATCCTGAATTTCCGCAACATTCCAGATATACACACCGAAGCCTATGATTTTTGGTTTTCTCTTTAGTAGCTCTTCAACAACATCAATAGCTCTGGAGGCGATGGTGAATTCTAGTATTTGTGATTGCGAGTGCAGGTCGCCCAAGTTAGCTTGTAAATAACGCAAGCCTAGTGAAGCATGGATATAGCGAGCATTGAGTGTGGTGAGAATAATATCTGGCATAACGATGGGTAAGTGGGGGGTTATGTGGCTATTTGCCAACGTGATCTTAGTTCGTCATCTACATTAATAAAATCATATAACTCATTAATGCTACTATTATTTATACTTCCCCTCTTCAAGTCATATTGAAGATTGGGAATATCGTAATTGAGTTTCGTCAGTTGTTCATACAACCTGATTTCTTGCTGATGTTCTGCTATGAGCTGCTGTAGATATACCGCTTTTTTAAGCTGCATATGCCCAATCTGCTCAATAGACGATAGCAAGCCCTCTATAGAATCAAATTTTCTAAGCAGCTTGCCAGCCGTCGACATTCCCACTTCGGGAACACCAGGGATATTATCAACCTTGTCACCCGCAAGTGCTAATTGTGCTGCAATTTGTTCGGGCCTAACTTTAAAGCGTTTATAAACGCCTTTAATATTGAGTTGATATTCGCTCATATACTCCCACCACAGCACATTATTGCTAACGAGCTGGGTGAGGTCTTTATCAGCCGTAATGATATAAACTTGTCTATTTTCCCGTTCTTGCTGTTTTGTCCAGCTACCAATAATATCATCAGCTTCATAGCGTGGGCTGGAGGCCTCAACTATGCCTAACGAATGGATAAAGCGTCGGCATAACCCAAACTGGTATTGCAAATTATCTGGTGTTGGATTGCGGTTTTGTTTATACGCTGGGTAAAGCTCGCGTCTGAAGGAATTTGTTTGGCTTTCATCAAAGGCAAAGGCAATATGAGTAATATGATTGCGATTAAGAATTTGGTGTACAAAATTCATAAAGCCAAGCACTGCATGCACCTGATTACCCTCTTGGTCAACATAGTCTTCAGACCATGTATACCAAGCTTTGTATATATAAATACTGGAATCGATAAGCCAAACGGCGGGTTTATTCGCCATTAAGATAAAGCCATTTGTTATTATTACAGATAAAATGGCTGCGCTCTTTGAGTTGCCCAATACCTTCATCTGCTTTATAACTAGCCACAAACTCTACCACACCCGTATTCTTTTCTTGTGTTGCTTGTAATATCTTTAGACCGATCCATTCAATGGGGTCGGTAAGTTGTTCTGCGCAAATATCTGATAATGCAGGGCGTGTATCGGGATGCCATGTTTTATAAAGGTAAACCGCATCATTCTTCGCATAAGCTGTATAGCGCGAACGCATCAAAGCTTCAGCTGTGAGTGCTACGCGTTGTTTTTTTAATAATGGTTTGCAGCATGCCGAATAGGCAAGTCCAGACATGCAGGGGCAGTTATGATTCATAGCGTAAACAGTACCATAGTCATACTTTTATGTTCAGCATTATTATCAATGCTAACAGGCTGTGACTCGATAGGCTTTTCAGCGCAGGCTGTGGGTGGGCACTTGCAGTTAGTTTCTAAAACCCGATCCATTAGCCAAGTGGTGAAACATCCCTCTCTGAGCACAAAAAAGAAAAAAATGCTGCAAACCGCCATTGTCGCAAGGCGCTTTGCAACAGACTCTTTGGGTTTACCTGATAATAAAAGTTACCAGCGATATGCTGAATTAGATCGAAAATTTGTCACCTGGGTCGTAGCGGCAACCGATGAATTCTCAATGAAACCTGTGCAGTCTTGTTTTCCTGTGGTGGGTTGCCTGAGTTACCGAGGGTATTTTAGTAAAGCAAATGCACAAAAATTTGCCGACCAACTCAAGGCTAAAGGCAAAGAAGTGCATATTAATGGCTCACCTGCCTATTCTACGCTGGGCTGGTTCAGTGATCCCATCGTTAGCCCAATGTTGAATTATGGTGAGCTTACTATGCTAGAAACGATGTTTCATGAGCTGGCGCACCAGCGTTTATATTTCAAAAATGATAGTGAATTCAATGAGGCGTTTGCAACCATGGTTGGCCAATATGGTGTTCGCCTTTGGTTACAAGAGCACAAACCTGAATTATCACACCGCTATAAGCAGGCAATTTTACGAAGAAACGGATTTCAAACCCTATTACATACGACTGCTGATGAGCTGAGACAATTATACGCATCCAAGCAATCTGTCACTATTATGCGTTCAAAGAAGAAAAAAATAATGAGTCAGCTAAACAAAAATTATTTAGTGTTTAAGCAGACATATCATTACAAAGGTTATGACAACTGGTTCAAAACCCCTGTAAATAATCCAAGGTTGGCGATGATCTCAGTTTATGAAGACCTAGTACCCGAGTTTTTACGTTGGTTTGATGCTTGCGGGAGTGATATTGAACGCTTTTATAAGACAATGAAAACATTCGAGGGTCAGGGAAAAGCACTACGACATAAGAGGCTGAAAGCAGCAGCTCAGTGTAAAGTATAAGATAAGCTGTACATTATGTGATAAGCCATACCTCCCGATATCCAGCGGATTATCAGGAGGTTTTAAATATTAACGCCTGAGATTATACTAATTTAAAGTAAAGCCACTAGAATTACTCCAAGCGCCATATCCAACTGAATTCCATGTTTGCACCCACCATTGCCCTGCTCCATTAGCCAATGCTGTTGGGTGTGTGACGCTACAAATACCAACCCCACTGCCACACCCAGCTTCTGTTGCCGTATACCACTTCTTAATTCTATTACCCGTACTATCATCAACCCATAAGTAATACCATGATGAGTTTGGAACCGCATTCCAACTGTAGCTAGGTGTATTGTCACTTATAGCTCCAGCGGGGTTTATCAATGTTGCGGCGGGTGGTGGTGTTGACGGATCCAAATGATATGATTGTGCTGCACTCCAAGGCCCTGCACCAGCAAAATTACATGTTTGTACCCACCAAGCTCCGTTACCCTCTACAAGTTGCACTGAAGGTGTTACTGAGCAAGTTCCAATGCCACTTCCACAGTTCGCCTCTACGGCTGTATACCATGTCTTTATTCGATTTCCTGAACTATCATTAACCCATAAGTAGTACCAATTAGAGTCAGGAATAGCGTTCCAAATATAGGTCGGCGTGTTATCGTTAATATTCCCATTTGGCGTTAAAAGTGTAGTCGCTATAGGTGGAAAAGCACTCGTTACGAAAAAGTATCCTGCTTCACTAATCGAGCTTGTTGTATCACTTATTGCTGTTATCCACCATTCTCCTTCTGCATTATCAAAATTTACATTAGGGCTAACTTGGCAGATAGCGTTAGTTACGCAACCAGCCTCTGATGCGGTATAGGTAATATTAATTTTACCAGGAACGTCAGTGTCACTATATTCATTGGCAAATAGTAAATAGCTCGTTGCACCAGGGACTCTTTGCCAGCTGAAAACGGGTGGATTAGTTGAAGTAAAGCCGATAGGAGCAATGAGTTGTGGTTGCCCCAATGAGGAGCCTTGAAGATCGATTCTATAGTTTCCCCCTCCTGGCGAACCAAGATAGAGCGTATTACTATTACTAGGGCTGACCTGGATAGTGATTGCCATTGGCCAGTCAAGACCTGCATTCATTGTTGGCCAATCTTTATTCACTCCACCATCTGTAGAGCGGTATACGCCTCCTGAACCAGAAATATATCCACCTGATGTATAGGCTGATGATGAGGCTGCATATATATTTAGTGTGTTAATCGGGTCTACCGTAACATCCCTTACAAACGCCTTATTTTCTAAGATAAGTCCGCAATCACTATCCGTATTCACGGTTCCAGTTACATCGCACTTATACACGCCTTGAGCGGTTGTATCAGAAAAAGCCGCAACATAGACAATATTGTCATTATGTGGATCAATAGATATCCCAGAAATACCCTTCCAGTCATCCCTATCAAATAGATCACCCGTATTTATCCCATCAATCTGGGCCTTTGATAAGACCCGCTCCCACGTTGATGGGTCACCATTGCTTTTTGATACAAATAAACCTTCTTCACCACCCGCATATACAACACCGCCCATTGAAACTTCTGTAGTGCGACAACCCGAAGCGCATGAATAGACCATGCTCCAATCAATTCCGCCATTTTCACTACGATATACTTGACCGTTGATGGTAACAAACAAACGCTGTACTTCAGTATCACTGGTATACATCGATAAGCCGTATATTTTATTTGTCGAAGGGAGATTGGGAACATTGATAAAACTCCAACTCTGTCCGTAGTCGGTACTCTTCTTTAATTCAACAGGGTTACTTTGATCACTTGCTGAAAAAACCCAAACATTGGCAGCATCATGAGGATCTGAGATAAGGGCTGTTACCGTGCCGCCATAAGTTTTGTGAGAAGGATCAGCAAAACCATCCCCCCAGTTTCCATCACTATTGTAAGGGGCACACAAATCCCACGTACCTCCTGCATTAAAGCTAGCAGTACAACCTAAATCATTTAAACCTGCATAGATAATATCAGGGGCGCCTGCCGAGGTTCCTCTATTAACATTAAGAATAAACGGTGTAATATTATCAATACCCGTTGATGACCACCCTGAAGCCTCACTTCCGCTAGTTGAGAAGTCATAAAAAACTAATGTGTTACCGCCTTGATCGAACCCTTCAAAAATAAATTGATCCGTGGTCCAAAGAACTGTATTAGGATTCGACATGTCAAAGCCAATGGTATGGTTGACTGACTCCAGATTTGGATTAAAAATGGAGTTATTTTTTGACCAGCCTAATTGCCAGTTAGACTCACTCCCTGCCCAATCGCTGCTTTCACCCAACCCAACAGGCGGCTGCCAAGTATTATTAGTGAATGAAATTCTCCATGCTGCATCAGCGTCATGACTCCAAGCCGTATTAATATTAATTGCCCTGATCTTGGTTGAGCTAGTAGCATCAGGCCATAAAATTAAAAGCGGTGGGCCTTCTCCTGATATAGAAGCAATAGATGTACTGGTACTACAAGTATCAGATGAAGTATTTAAATCACACGTGAAAATATTAGCGCTATCAACCCCTGAAGTATTTGAAATATAAACAGGATAAGGAGCGGTTGGATGGAAAACCACATCAGAAATATTTTGTATGTTTTGTGCGACTTCAACCCAGCTATCACCTGCATTCGTACTCATATAAAGGGCATTATGAGGTGATGGTGCGGTGTCAGGATCGTCATCGTTAAAAAAGCGCTCTTCATTAGATAATGCAAGAACAATGCTAGGATTATTGGGGTGAATCACAATCTTCGTAATGACGGTGTTTGTTGTATTGGGTAAAGCAGCTGTTGCTGTGAAGCTTTGTCCACCATCATTACTACGAAGAATCTGCCCATCAGGTGTATTCCAGTTAGAAATTCTTGAAGCGTAAACACGGCGATTGGTTGTACTATTTGTGGTTTTTTGATACGCCAATGCCAGAAACTTACCCCCAAAGTATGTTGATGACCCAAGTGCACGGTCAACATGGGAGAAAGTCTCCCCTTCATCAGCGCTACGATATATTCCCCCTTCAGTACAAATCAAGATAATGTTTTGATCCGAATTATCAAATGCAACACCTGTTACATGCGTATCTTCAATGCCATTATTAGGACCTAGCATTCGCCAATAATCATCACCCGATTTACGTATATAAGCCCCAGCAAGATCAGTTCCAACGACTTTTGTTCCTGATGGGCCAGCGCCTGCAATATTCATAGCACCGCCACCGCCCATATTGATTCGCTGCCACTCTTCCGAATGAGAGGGCATCATTGATATGAGGAAAATAAAAGCCAGTGAAAATTTAAATAAGATATGCATTTAGTTAAGCCCCGTTTGTGACAGTGTTCTCTATATATAGTGCAATTATTACTCACTAACAATAATAGGAGTGTTACAAAGTGTTAACGTTCTAGCTTTAGAAGTGGCTGCTAAGACTTGCGAAGGGCATAGATTGGGGTGGTGCGGATATGTGGTGGGCATAGTTCCCAGCTATCAATAAAATAACCGAGAACTTTGTTTGTTACTAGTAAGTTACAAAGTTATACTAAAGTTCTTTTCTAACAACAAATGCGCCTCGAATATCGCCTGCTTTATAACCTTTTGCTTTATCATCAGGATAAAGTTCAGCAATCTTAGCTTCAACTTCTGGAGCAATCTCAGCACCATGGCATTTTAGGCAAATCTCACCCGTTGGAATGGCCTTCATAAAACGAAATTCTTTCTTACCATCAACTTCAGCAACTTCGCCAAAAGCAATCTTTTTGATATCGTCGCCTTTTTGCTTACGCGCCTCAAATTCTTCAAGAACTTTAATTTGCCATTCATTAGGAGCATTATCAGGGCTGCGGTTCTTCATGCTAACGCGTGAAAGTGTTACACCCTGCTCTTTTGATACTTTTTCAGCAATACTGGCCGCTTTTTTATTACATACATCAATCGCATTAACAGGGCCGCCTGATTTCATTGCGCCCACCAGCTCAGCTTTTAATTCGCCTGCAAACTGTTTAATAGCCTTCTTTGCAGACTGAGCAGGATCAACGCCTTCTGGTGCTGGTTGTTCCGTAGCAGCCTCATCTTTAGCCGTTTCAGGAGCTAGCACTTCCTTGGCATCATTTTGAGGTGCTTCAGTTGTAGAACTTTCCTCTATAACGGGCTTATCAGCTTCAGCAGCTTTAGTTGAATCCGTTGCTTTACCACCACAGCTCGTTAGCAAGAATGCAAATGCTAGAAAAAATAAATGTTTATTCATGTGTCTATTCCTGACAAAAGGGCGAATTCTAAACAAGTGGATATCATCGTGCAGTGATATATATCAATCTAACCCTTAGTAAATAACTATTTATTCCTGGTTATTTATGAACCGCAAACGCCTTACTCATATCAACCTTATATGTCCAAGGCAAGCTTGCATTTTTCCAGCCGTTTACTGTTCGCTGCCCTTTATCATCAGCTTTCTTTGACTTATCACCCTCAAAGCCTTCAGGGATACTATAAACTTGCTCAAAGCCATTCTTTGCCAACAAATCAGCTGCTTTAGCGCTTCTTGAACCAGAGCGACATAACAATATGATAGGTGTTTGTTTATCCAGCTTTTTTACTGCGAGCTCTTCCTCAATAGCCTGCATGAACTCGGCATTTTCCAGCTTTTTATAGCGGTGCTTTTTTTCATCAAGTTCAGTAAAATCATTCAGTTCATATGGAATATTCTTATCCATCATCGGGCTATAGCCAACAAACTCAATCTCAGCAGGTGTTCGCACATCAATAAACAGCACATCATCCTTATTGTTGACCTTGAAATCATAAGCTTCCTTAGGGCTTAAATAGAGATTAAGGGAAGTGGTTTTCTTTTTAGGGAGGGTTTTAGTATCTACTGAGCTTTCAATGGACTGCGTCCGTTCTGATTTGCTCATAGCTACAGGTGACATGAACATAAAAGTAAATAATAATGTGAAGGTAAACAGGTATTTCATAGCAATCTCCTTATCAGCGTATGCTTGTAAAAGCCTTAAAGGAAACAATATAACGGTGGGTATCAGTATCTCTGCCAAGTGATTGAACAGTTTCCAGCAAGCTTCATGTATATTAGATAGAGTCAGAAGCGTTTTGAACGAGAGCTGCAAATAAACGCTGAATGAAGTGTACGACTCAGTCTATCAAATGCGATTGATACTCGTTTAAAAGTTCTTCTTTGAGTGTAGTCTAATTACTCATATTTGCTCAGAAATCAGCTGATTCGATAATTTTTGTAACCAGTTTTTTGGTTGCTCCACCTTGCATAATAATAGTTTCGCTGCCGATCTTACCCATTTTCTTCATGAGTTCTTTATTATTTAAGAGCTGGTATAGCTGCTCTTGTAAGCCCGCCTCATCTATCACAATCGCAGCACCTGCCTGTTGCAACACCGCAAAGGCATCTGGAAAATTAAATATATGTGACGCTGAAATAACCGCTTTCGCACAGCCAGCAGGCTCTAGTGGATTATGACCTCCTGTTTTCACAAGGCTACCCCCCATAAACACAAGATCAGCGCTAAGATACCAAGCGAACATTTCACCCATGGTATCGCCGAGGATAATATCTGTTGAGCCAGTAAAGCTTACATGATCAGTGCGTCTTTGAGCGCTTAGCCCTGTCTCTTTAATAAGCTGATAAACATGATCAAAACGTTCAGGATGGCGTGGAATAATAATTAATAGTAGCTCTGGTAAATGCAGCTTTAGTTGTTGAAAGTGATTAAGAATAATTTCATCTTCACCCTCATGGGTACTTGCAGCGACTAAGACTGTTTTACTTTCACCCCATTGTTGCAAGAATAGATCAGATAATATTTTATATTTATCATCAATATAGAGATCATACTTAATATCACCTATGAGCTTTGTAAGCGAGCTATTAGCCCCGACCCGCTGAAAGTTAGCCCTGTCTTTCTCAGAACGGCATGCAATAAGGTAAGCGCATTCAAGAACAGGCGCTATCAAAGACTTAATTTTTAAGTAACGTCGTGTTGAACGCTCTGACAATCTAGCATTCGCCAAAATCACAGGTATCGATCTTTTCTTACAAAGGTGCCAAAAGTTAGGCCAGATTTCTGTTTCAATAACGACGAAAGCTTTTGGCTTAATAATTGCCAAGCTACGATGAATAAGGATAGGCAGATCATAAGGAAAATAGCGATGCTCCACTCTATCGCCAAATAAGCGCTGTACTGTTTGTTTACCTGTTGGAGTCGTCGTCGTAACCAGTATGCTGCCCTCACCCAGCTCAACGAGCAACTGTTCAATAATATGTTGTGCGGCCATCACCTCGCCAACAGAAACAGCATGAATCCATAGTGTTATGTTTGTGTCTGGCTTGGCATATAAGCCAAAGCGCTGGTTCATCCCTTGTCGATAGACAGGATCTTTTATACTGCGCCATAGCAGGCGCACAAACATGATAGGAACGAAGAAAGTGAGTAGCAATGTATATGCAAGGCGGATAAGCACTATTAAATTCCTTTGCCAGACAGTATACTACGTGCCAGTTATTGGCTCATAGCCATTAAATTCATTATGTTAGGGTGGCTTTGTTAGAGTTTCCCTGAAAAATTATTATTATGGAATGCAATATGAACATTACTAAAAACACCGTGGTTAGTCTTGCCTACACTCTCAAAGATGATGAGGGGAATATACTGGATAAAGCCGATGCTAACGAGCCATTTATGTATTTGCATGGCACAGGTGGCATTATTCCTGGGCTAGAGAAGTCTGTAGAAGGAAAAGCTGTAGATGATAGCCTAAGCATTGTAGTCAACCCCAAAGATGCTTATGGCGAGCGTAACGAAGCCCTATTACAAGAAGTACCCAAGGAAATGTTTGGTGATATTGATGCAACAGAGCTACAAGTAGGCCATCAGTTCCACGCTGAAACAGATCAGGGTATGCAAATCATTACTGTTCATGCAGTGACCGACGATAAGGTTACCATTGATGGCAATCACCCTATGGCTGGATTAACCCTGCATTTTGACTTATCTGTGTTAGATATTCGTGAAGCAACAGAAGATGAGATTTCGCATGGTCATATCCATGCAGCGGGCGGCTCATGCGCTACGACTAACGAACCTGAAGAGCCAGATGGCTGTTGTGGCAGCTGTTCATAAGCTTATTCCTATGATTGTTGATTAGAAAATAATCTATAGAAATCTACTGATAATCTTCTCAGGTAGTATATACTCTTAAAGTAACTTCTATCTTTTGGGTTGTAATTATGAGTCTATTATCAGTTTTATTCGTTGTATCCATTGCAGCTGGGCTACTCGCCCTTGCTGCATTTGTGCTTTTCTTCCGCCGCGCTAACAAGCAAATGTCATTTGTTCGTACAGGTCTTGGCGGTGAAAGTGTCATCACTGATAGTGGTGCTATGGTTATCCCTCTTTTGCATAACATCATTAAGGTGAATATGCGTACCATAGAAATCCCCATTTCTCGGGTAAAAGAAAACTCACTCATTACGCGCGATCATCTTCGTGTCGATGTCATGGCTAACTATTTTGTGCGTGTTGAAACAACAACAAGCGATATTTCCCTTGCAGCGCAAACCATGGGAACGAGCACTTTTGATGAAGATAAAGTAATTGATATGTTTGAGGAGCGTTGTGAAGCTGCCTTGAATGCAGTTATCAGCAGAATGACATTAGAAGAATTACATACCAATAAAGAACAGTTCAGAGACGATGTTGAACAATTCATCCATGAAGATTTGGCATCAAACGGCTTGGTTCTACAATCAGTCGCACTCACCCATGTTGATCAAACTTCAGTTGAATTCTTTAACGAAGAGAATATCTTCGATTCTCAAGGTCTTACTGCACTTAAAGAACAAACCGCTAAAGATGCGAAAAAACGCGCTGATGATGAAACCAAGCGCTCAATTGAAATACGCGAACTTGAGTATCAGCGTGAAGCCAATGCCATTGATATAGAGAAAAAGCTAGTAGAAGAAGAAGAGACTAAGCGCCGTGAGATTAATGAAATCAAGCAGAAAACAGAGCGTGACATTGCCGCAGCCCGTATTAGTAAAGAACGTGACATAGAATTACTACAACAACGTAAAAGTATCCTCATTGCAGAAGGCCAAAAGAAAGTCGCCGAAGTCTGGATTGAAACCGATAAGCTAAAAGCAAATGCAGCTAAGGCTTCTGAAGAAGTCACAACCGCACGTGAAAGAGCACAAGCAGAACGTAATCGCGAAATTGAAATTATCGGCACTGAAAAAGAGGCTGAAAGACAACGCATTATTGCTCAAGCAGGTGCCGATGCAGAAAAGGTCGCATCAGAAGCAGCCGCTATTCGTTATCAGGTTGAAGCAACGGGTAAGAACGAGTTGAATAAAGCAGCCAATGCCCTATCAACGGATCAAATCGACATGCAAGTTAAGATGCAGATTGTTGAACAGCTGCCTAATATTGTTAAAGAAAGCGTTAAGCCTCTTGAGAATATCGAAGGTATTAAAATTATACAGCTTGATGGCTTAAATGCAGCCGCTGGAACAGGTGCAAATGGCGGTGGTGGCTCGGGTAGCGAGTCATCTATAGGCGGAGGCGGTGGTGGTAGCTTATCAGACCAAATCGTTGATAGCGCCCTACGTTATAAAGCTCAAGCCCCTCTTGTTGATAGCTTATTACGTGAGATCGGTATTGATGGCACCAGTATGACCAATATCTCTAAAGCGCTGAAAAAAGAAGTCGCCCTAAAAGATCGTGACGCCGATGAAGAAGGCAGCAATCTAAAAGAAAGTGCATAACACTTGAATGATAGGTAGGCTCAACAGAGCCTACCTTTTAAACCTATCTCATCTACAGGTTATTCGCTTTTTCCACAAAAGACTCAGCCAACCACCTCCCCACCTCTTGCACATTCTCCTCAATACCTAACGAAGCGCAATCCATCACCTCAAGATTCTCGTAGCCACACGGATTGATTTGTTGATAAGGCTGCAAATCCATATCAATATTAAAACACAAGCCATGATAGCAATAGCCCCTACTCACACGTAAACCAAGCGCAGCGATCTTCTTTCCTTCAACATAAACGCCAGGTGCATCTTTAAGGCTATTAGCAGATACATTGTGCGTAGCCAGATAATCAATAACACATGCCTCAAGAAGAGAAACAAGCTGCCGCACGCCAAGATCAGCTCGCTTTAAATCCAGCAACACATACATCATAAGTTGCCCAGGGCCATGGTAGGTTACCTGTCCACCTCGATCTATCTGTATTTCAGGAATGGTGGTATGGCTAAGGATATGTTCGGGCTTGGTATTGCGCCCAAGAGTAAAGACAGGAAGATGCTCTAAGAGCCAGATTTCATCAGTTGTATCAACACTTCGCTGCTGCGTAAAAAGCTGCATCTTATGATAAGTATCTTCATAAGGTTTAACGCCTAAGTATTTATATTTTATTGATTTACTAAGCATTCATCACACCTAGAAATTACAGCACCCAAGAAACCTCATCACACGATGTTAATGCCGTATAGATAGCATCAAGCTGATCGCGATTTTGTGCATTAATGGTAATGGTCAGGCTTAGATATTTCTTACTTTTGCTATGACGCTCTTTGATATGATCATCACAAAGCTCAGGAACATGCTCACGTACAAGCTGCATCACTTTCACACGATAATCACCTGTATCAAGCCCCATCACTTTAATGGGAAACTCACACGGGTATTCAATTAATGATTCTTCTTTAGGGATATCCATGGCTTATGCTTCCTTAATGGAAAACCTTTTCTATGCCATCCGTAACTTTTCGCCACAAACCACCCGTTGTCACTGTTTTAAGGGCAACAATAGGAGATTTAACAAGAACAGTATCACTATCCTTTATCACCACATGCCCAAGCTTTTCACCCCGATAGATCGGTGCATCAAGCCCACTTTCATATTGAATAGTACCCTTCAATGTAGCGTATGTGCCCTTTGGAACAGTGATATAAAAGTCATTAATAAAGCCAATATCCATTTGCTCAGACTCTCCCTTCCAAATACGAATTTGCTCTAGCGATGCACCTGCTTTATAAAGCAAGTGAGTTTCAAAATTACGGAATCCATATTCTAGCAATTGCTGGCTATAATCGGCTCTTGCTTGCATGCTCTTGGTGCCTAGTACAACAGAGATTAAACGCATACCTTTGCGATGCGATGATGCCACAAGGCAATAACCAGCGCTTTCTGTATGCCCTGTTTTCACGCCATCTACAGTTGGATCAAGCCACAACAATTTATTGCGGTTATATTGCTTGATACCATTGTAGCTATATTCTTTCTCTTTATAGTGCTCATAGTACTCGGGGAATTCAGAAATCAACGCATGTGTGAGCGTTGCTATATCACGAGCCGTTGTATAATGATCTTTAGCAGGCCAACCCGTAACATTGGCAAAGTGCGTTCCTTCCAGCCCCAACGTTACCGCTTCGGCATTCATTTTACTCACGAAGCTCGCCTCTGTTCCATAAGCATGCTCCGCCAGCGCAATAGCAGCATCGTTACCCGATTGAATAATCAAGCCTTGTAGCAAGCGGTTAAATGGCACTTTCTTATTCGCCTCAACAAACATACGTGAGCCTTTCATACGCCATGCCTTTTCGCTGATAAGCACCCTATCATCCATAAGAACATTGCCTTTTTCCAGCTCCTTATAAAGCACATAAGCCGTCATTAGCTTAGTGATACTGGCTGGCTCTACCTTCATATCAGGATCTTTTGATGCAAGAATGACACTTGAATGAAAATCAATAAGCAGATAGCTGCTTGCTTCAATCGTGGGTAAGGCAGGAAGATCCTTTGCAATAGCAGGACCCAAGAATAGGAATGATAAAACTATTAATTGCAATAGCTTACGTGGTATAGAAAACACTCTTATTAAAACTCCAGCAAGTTGGCTTTTTAAGATTATAAATTTATAAAGCTGACAATTTTCAACATATTGAAAATAAGGCATCCCAGTATTTTAGGATCTAGGCCAGTATTCTACTAGATACATCTTGTATTTCCTAACATGATTTATCAGTATTCCAACAAGATAGTTTAATCTGCATACATAAGGCTTAAATATTCATGTGCAATTAAGACTCTTTGTCATCAGCAAAGACTACCTGCTATAATCCCCGCCAAGTTTCAAAAAGTTACACTGCTGGTAACTCTACTTTCCGAGATTCAATAACTATCACAACAATAAGTATCTCCTAACAATGACACTTGTAAATGCCTTTAACATACAAAAGCGAGTTGTTCACGCACTCCTATTAAGAGAAATGCGTACGCGTTTTGATAGAAACAAGCTCGGCTATCTCTGGGCACTGTTCGAACCTATAACCTATATTCTTGTCCTCGTAGCGGTATTTAGCGCCATGGGCAGGCAATCCCCCATGGGGGGTAGTTTAACCATGCCCATGTTTTTCCTCTCTGGCTTAGCACCGTGGCTACTATTTTCACACACTACGGGTAAATGCATGGAGGGCGTTATTGCAAACAGCTCACTACTCACCTATCCGCAAGTTACCCCTTTTGATGTACTGTTATCAAGATCAGTGCTGGAGCTACTCACCTTTGTCATCGTATTTACGGTGGTGTGTCTGCTATTCGCCTACTTCGACTATTACAAGCCGATTGAATCGTTTATAGAGCTAGGTTCAGCGGTGCTTGCGCTCTGGCTGCTCGCCGTTGGCATTGGCTTTTTAAACTCCAGCATACGCTTGTATATGCCCTCATACACGCTAACATACGGCGCCATTCAAAGGCCCTTCTTCTTTATATCAGGTATCTTTTTTACAGCCGATAGCCTACCCCCAACGCTCAGAGAATTAGCGCTCTACAACCCTATTCTTCACGCCATAGAGTGGTCACGCAGTGCTGTATTTACTACCTATGAAAGCCAATATCTGGATCGTGGTTACTTACTCAGTATTGTCGTGGTTCTATTTACAACAGGCCTAGCCGCCGAACGAGTCACACGAAAGTATGCTCGTCAGGCGAAATAAGGGGTAAGAATATGATTGAATTTAAAAACGTATCCAAAAGTTACCCGATGAAAAACGGGCGTAAGCACATCTTAAAAAACTTCACCTTTAAATTCCCCGATAACAAAAATATCGGTATTTTAGGCGGCAATGGCGCAGGAAAATCAACCATTATCCGCCTTATAGCAGGCTCCGAATTTCCTGACAGGGGCTTAATCACTCGCAAAGGCAGATTCTCTTGGCCACTCGGTTTTTCAAGTGGTTTTAGCCCAAGCCTCACAGGGCAAGAAAACTTACGCTTTATATGCAGAATTTACGATGCAGACATTGATGAAGTCACCGATTTTGTACGCGACTTTGCCGAAATAGGCGCCTTCTTCTACGAACCAATTAACACCTATTCCAGCGGCATGCGCTCACGCCTCTCCTTCGCCCTCAGTATGGCCATAGATTTTGACGTTGTATTGATTGACGAAATCCTCGGTGTAGGAGATACCAAATTTCAAGAAAAATGCCGCGAGAGAGTACAAGAGAAAACAGAAGAATCTAATATCATTATGGTTTCACACAGCATGGACACCATCCGCAACTTCTGCAATATAGCGATGGTTCTTAAAAACGAAGAACTCAGTATCTACAAAGATATAGAAGAAGCCATCGACATTTATTCAACATAATTAAATATAAAAATCATGAAAAGCACATTCAAATTGCCCGTATCACCCTCATTTCTGCTTGTTGTTATCATTCCGATCATTGCAGCTGCACTTTACTATGCCTTTTTCGCATCCAAGCAATACGTGGTTGAAACAAAATACATCATACAAGGGCATCAACAACAGCAAAGCGATATGTTTGGTGCACTGGCAGGGCTTGCAGGTGCCGCAGCCTCACCCTCAGCCAAAGATTCCTACATCGCCCGTGAATACATCTGGTCAGCCGAGCTACTAAAAAAACTCGACAAAGACATCAATGTTAGAGCGCACTACGCCGATCCAGAATATGATCGTTGGGCAAGGCTATCCACCGATGCTCCCTTTAGCGATTACCTCGATTACTGGTACGACACCATCGACATTCGCTACGACGCAACATCAGGTATAACAACTCTAGGGGTCACTGCCTTTACTGCCGATTACGCCCTGCTTATTGCACAACGCCTACTCAGTGGCGCAGAAGAACACGTTAATAAACTCTCCGACCGCTCACGTAATGACTCCCTCAACTTCGCCAAAGCTGAGCTTAAGAATGCCGAAGACAAACTCATTCAAGCACGCGCTAAAATCACCCGATTCAGAAATGTACAAAAAGAAATAGACCCCGAAAAGACAACCTCAGCACGGCTACAAATTCTTACCGAATTAGAAGGCAAGCTATCCGATGCACAGGGAGAGCTGAGCAACCTCATCTCCTTTATGAAATCAGATTCATTTCAGGTACGCACACTAAAAAACAAAGTCTCCACGATCAAACGCCAAATACGTAACGAAAAGAAGCGCTGGGGTGATACCGATAGCAGCAAAAATACACTCACCACACAAATAGCAGAATACGAAAAAATTCTAGCGCAAAAAATGGTCGCAGAAAGGCTCTATGAATCTTCACTAGGTTCACTCGAAGCCGCTAGGCTCTCAGCCATTCAACAACAGCAATATTTAGAAGTTATTACTGCGCCTTACAAGCCTAGTGAAGCCGAAAAACCCTATGTAATGAGTAAAATGATCACCGTCATTCTAGGCAGCTTTCTATTATGGGCGATTGGAACATTGCTGGTTTCAGCCGTAAGAGATCACTCTTAGGAAAAAGGTGGGATGCTCCCACCCTACCCGCTACATAATTACCTATTTTAAGCAGGTTTTAAGCAGGTCGCTTAGAACCTGCTTAAATTTATTGCTGGAAGCGAAGCACAGGCTCCGCTAAAATATCACCCATATCAACTCTTTAGTCGAGAAAAATATACTCGTATCCTAACAAGGCCAACTGACTCACAGCCCTACAACTAACCGAAAAAATAACTGGAAAAAGCCCCACTTTTCTCCTATACCTTCATACCAAGTCACACAACAAGAATCCCATGAACTACAAAGAATATTCAACACAGCTTGATACTGATAAAAAACACGTGCCCAAAGCACTCAGGCAGGAACTTGATACGCTTATCAATAGCGGCGGTGATGGCAGGCTCAGCAAGAACGAGAATAATCTAAACAAATATTTCATCTCACCCACCGCCTATGAAAACATCATCAACCGTGGTAGCTGCACCTGCTCCCCCTTCACTCCTGAAGCCTTCTTTAGCACCAGTGAGTTTTTAAACGAACTCACCGATGAAAACTTTGAAACCTACAAAAGCAGACAAACCTCACAACTAAAATCACTCATCAACAAAGGCGAACAAGATAATTTTGAAATCTTCTATGGGCCTTCAGGCAGTGATCTTTGTTATTTTCCACTGATATTCTCCAAAATCATCTGCCCCGATAAAACCATCAGCAACCTCGTCACCTGCCCCGAAGAACTAGGCTCAGGCTCTCAGCTTGCCTCCAAAGGCAAATACTATTTCGACCTCAATCAATACGGCAACCCCACAGAAATCGGCGCAACCATTGATCACGCACTAGATGTAGAAAAGATAGACTTCCCCGCCAGAGACCCCAACGGCTTAATTAACGATCATGATCAACGCATCTCCGAAGTCATAACCGAGCGACTAAAACAAGGTCACTCCGTTATTTGCAACCTCGTGATCGGCAGCAAATCAGGCATTGAAGACAACCTCGACATCATCCCCAAATTCAATGATGACGTACTGTTTGTGATCGATATTTGTCAAGCACGCGTCACCTCATCACTGATCAAAAAGCTCCTCGATCTCTCCTGCTGCATAATGATCACAGGCTCTAAATTCTACCAATCTCCACCCTTTTGCGGTGCTTTACTCGTCCCTATGACACTGGTTAAAAAGCTAAAAGCCTCGGAAAATACCATTGTCGACTCCTATCACAAAGTCTTCACCAAACACGACTTCCCAGAAAGCCTAGAAAAAATAAGAAATAATTTCCCAGACCATCAAAACAAAGGTCTACTGCTCCGATGGCACGCAGCCATCTATGAAATGACCCAGCTCTCAACCGTTAATAACACAACGCTCTACAAACTCATCATAAAATGGAATGAATCCATCAACGAAGAGCTCATCAAGCATAGCGACAGATTCACCATTATGCCTGGCACCGATGAAACCAATAAATCCATCATCTCCTTCAGAATCAAAGACAAAAACAACAAATATTTAGACTACAAACAACTCTGGTCAATCTACGAAGCCATCAGCACAGGCACCCACGAAAACCTAGGAAAATACAATAAAATCCTCATGGGACAACCTGTATCCTATAGCAACAAATCATTCCTAAGAGTAGCGCTAGGCTCCTATGAAATACGGCAGCTGATCGAGCATGATGTCGACCTATCCCTCGATAAAGAAATT
This sequence comes from Lepetodrilus galriftensis, assembly GCA_032361785.1. NCBI lineage: Eukaryota > Metazoa > Mollusca > Gastropoda > Lepetellida > Lepetodrilidae > Lepetodrilus > Lepetodrilus galriftensis. The sequence goes on along the minus strand of JAUTBZ010161776.1, from coordinate 6,628 downwards.
ATCAATACAATCTATAAAAGGGTGGAAGAACTGTTTTGAAAAAAATCACCGAAGACCAATTTAGTCACTACTATCAACTCGCCATTGATAAAAAACTAATCACCGAAGATGATGACTCTGTAATCTTTATCGACACATCCATTATCAGTGACAGGCTAAACAGCCTACGCGCTATCCTACCCTCCTATTTCCTGCAAGCCACCGCCATTAAAACCAACCCACTCACAGGTATTCTTAAACACCTAAAAAGTGCAGGGTCAGGCTTCGAATGCGCCTCAATAAGCGAGCTTTACCTCGCATTAAACACCCAAATCGACACCGCTAAAATCGTGCTAGATTCACCCGCTATTAGGCCCGCAGACATTAACGACCTAAACAAAAACTTTCAGGGTGGAAATATCAATGTAAACTCCCTAAGCGAGTTATCACGCTACAGCAAAGAAACCACTCATTTTAATCTTGGGCTTAGAATAAACCCGCTGGTCAACGACAACAAAGGCGACTACTTCAATGTCTCCTCCAGCAGCTCCAAATTTGGCGAGCCAATCAGCAATCAAAAACATATTATTCAAACCCTGCTTGAGCACCCAGGCGTAAACACACTACACGTACATGTTGGCTCACAAAATGCCGACACCCAAAACACCGTTAACGGTATCCGTAAAGTCATAGACCTTGCCAATAAAATAAACCACCAACAAAGCGGCAAAATAAAGATCATCAATATTGGCGGTGGATTCCCCGTTAACTACGCCAAAGATGCTGATTATGAAATTAAAGGCTTATTTGAAAAATTACGCGCAACCTGCCCCGAACTCTTCAATGAACAATATAAAGTAATCACCGAATTCGGCAGATTTATTCACGCCAATGCAGGCTGGCTGGTATCACGTATCGAACAAATCAAAACCACCGAACACGCAAACATCGCCATTATCAACGTCGGCGCCGATATGTTTTTACGTGAATGTTATTCCGATCTAAAGCTCAGCCATACCATCAGAGCACTAGATTCAACAGGCAACAACAAAACATCATCAAAGCAACAACCCTACAGCATTGCTGGCCCCCTATGCTTTGCAGGCGACTTTATAGCCTATGACTACACGCTACCCACTTTAGCCCCTAGCGATCATATTGTTATAGAGGATATAGGCGCCAACACCTTCTCACTTTGGTCAAGGCATTGCAGCAGACCTTTCCCCAAAGTGATTGCATACAATGCTGATATTGACGGCTCAGATATGAGCGTCATAAAAGAAAAAGAATCTTATAATGACATTATAAAATTTTGGTCATAAAAAGCACAAACACTCACAGAAAAATACTATGGAATTCCTAATCGCCAGAGGCTTTAACAACACCAAGAAAGACACACTAAAAACCAGCCTCCTAAACCACGTTACCTTCAAAGCTGAAAAAGACACACATATTCATAGTGATGACGACTTCTTTTTCTTCGCTCATGGCCCTCTGCTCACAACGACTGAGAGCAACAGCTATATTTTTGATGGAAATGCCTTTTATAAAAACACCTTCCTCCACACCCTGTTAGACAACAAAGCTGAACACATCGAATCAATCTTCAATGCACTAGAAGCAAAGGCAATGAATGACGTATCAGGTGTATTTTGCACCTTACAAATTGATTTAAAAGCAAAGCAATTCACCCTCTACTGCGATCCCCTATCCCAATACCCCATAGCATCTTGGCAGTCAGGCGGCCAATACATCGTCTCAAACAACGCATTATTAATAGAGGAGTTCCTTAGCGTACATGGTCACCCACTCGAACGTGATCCTCTCTGTATGTTAAGAAATGCATTCGCTGTATTAAACTTATCACTAACAACCCCTTTTAAAGAAGTCACATTTCAACCACCACGCACCGTTCTAAAAGGCGGAAGTAAATTAGTTAGAGAACAATTATTCAGTTGGGATTATCTATGTAAACCCACAAACAGCTATGACGAATGCATAACAGAAGCAGCCGAAAGGCTTAAAAACAAATGCCATGCACTCATTGAAGCAATGCCAGACTATTACTTCCTAAGCGACCTCACAGGCGGCATTGACAGTCGGCTTATTTTATCAGCACTCCTCGCAACAGGTCATACTGACAAAGTCAATTTCTGGTGCAACACACGCTACCCTCACCCTGATGCCAACGTAGCAGACCATATAATCAATCGCTACAAGCTCAAACAAGGAACAACACTGTTTAACACCATCAACGAACCCCTAACCCTAGAACAAAGAATAAGCCGCGGACTATTTCGTAATCGAGGCGCAAGATACAAAGACTGGAGCGGCATAGGCAGAGGCTATTTCCCCAAGCTCGTTAGGCTCAACGGCAGCTTTGGAGAAATAGGACGCTCCAATGTACTCACCCATCTCTTCCAGAATCCCAACGAAAGTCTGAATAGTGGCCTCAGCAATAAAATAATCCAACACATGCAAAAGGTAGGCAGCCTCGATTTCATTACAGAAAAAGGCAAACAAGCCATAGCAACCCCTATACAAGATACGATTCTACAGATGGATAACGAGGATATTCCACGCGGCTGCATGTCTGACATGCTCTATATAGACGGCAGAGGACGCTATCATTTCGGACACTACTTCAGCGTCAATAGCGGTCTATTTATAAGCCCCTGCCTGATCTACGATATCAATATCATTTGGGCAAATGTACACCTCAATAGCGAAGAAAAAACAGCAGGCAAAGCACAATTTGACCTTATACAAAAACTCGGTGGCGATGAACTGGTAACGATTCCACTAGCAGACAAACGCTGGTCACCCTCCATATTGCCCCACGATATAAAACAAAAGCTCGAAAATGTAGACATCATAACCAGAGATAGCCCAGCATTATCTACGCATGAAAACACCATGAAATGGAAACAAGGCTGGCCTTTAAGCGTTGAACAACAAGCAATACCCAAACCGAAGCCAAAGCCCATACCAGAATATGCAAAAGGAAAATTTCAAGCTTGGGCGCAAATACCCGAGCTTCAACAGCTAGCAAAAGAACTGCTCAAGCAAACAAAAGACGATGCAACCATCCTTGAATATATTGACAAAGAAAAGCTGCAAGCACTCATCGCAACCCCACCCGAAACCCTACAAAAAGACTGGACAGTATGGGCGCTAGAAAATGTAGTAGCAGGGTTAATGTGGGCAACAGGCAAACAAGACAACACCCCCATTGAAGAGGCATTTAAAGGGGAATATCCGCAGTAATAAAATCACTCGCACATTTACAGCTATTCTCCAGCATACCCGATCAAAAGCCTGTATATAACCACACAGAACAGCACTAAAAACCAACATAAATATGCTACAATCAATGAGTATTCAGTCACATAAACCACGAGTTACTGAACCTTAAAGTTATATTGGTTATAACCTCATGAAATTTCTTGATGTAAAAACAGACTACGCATTTAAAAAGGTCTTTGATACCGTTAATGAAGCCACACTTACGAAGGAAGAGCTAGAGCTTCAGGAAGAGCGTTATGACTATATTCGTATGCAAAAAAGCGCGTTTGATTTAGCAAGAGAGCATGGTTTCAAACAAGCCTTCGAGCAAGTCCAAGAACAAGCAAAACTTGAAATTGCAAAAAATCTACTCGACATACTTGATGATGAAGTCATCTCTAATAAAACAGGCTTATCCATTGACGAGGTTAAAGCTCTACGCTAGAAATAGCATCAATTGCAATTATAGATCCAAAGCACCACAGCATATGTTTTTTGGTGAATTCAATGTCGAAGTGCAATGATACTTAGTAACTCAGCAGGAGAATAAACCGCCAGCTGAGTTCCTTATATAGTCTTTAAGATTTCTAGTCACTAGACAGTCAACTCCAATGCATTTGCCCGAATAGTATTGAACAGCATATTCAAAACCTTTGAAATTCGAGTTAATAGCCAAATCAAGAACTTGTTTATTAACTTCTGAAATTCCAAGAATATTGAGGAGTTTCTGTATCGCAATATTTGCACTCTAATCAAAGTGTTAATTTTGTTTGCATGACTCATTCTGTTGATGTGCGGATTAATTTATAGTGCGCGTCAATCTGAAGTAATAACTAATATTACTCTGACCCCAATTCTTTATTTAGTTAAGGAATTGGGTTTTCATTTTAAATTTTACTCTCCGCCTTTTCACTCAGAGAATTGGCTCCTCAAGCTAGCTACTTCTTCCTCTGAAAGACCTGTAACTTTAACGATAGCATGATCATCCATCATCGGTAACAACTGTATAGCAAGGCGCTTTTTTTCTTTTAGTGCACCTTTTTCCATGCCTTCTTCTCTGCCAGCTTCTAAGCCCCAGTTATAAGAAGCAAAGTTTTTTACATCTATTTGGGTTAACATTTCTTTAGCCTCGTCTATATAAGGTTGTAGTTGCCTATAATCTGAGAGAGTTTCTAGCATCTCAAAATAATCTCGAAAGCCACGCTCATCATCTTCAAGAAGTTCGTGTAATCGCTTAACAATGTAGTTTACCACATCTTGAACGGGGCGCTCTTTGAAATCACACAAGATGGATAAAACCAGGGCATCAGGAGTATCCTGTTAAGAGCGAAACTTTTGCTTCAGGGAGTGGAATTAGGGAGCTTTCGCGATTACGTAGAACCTATGCATTGGAAATTGGCGAAAGCGCAAAGGTATTGCTGAAATTCGTCTATTGGATGGTGAGGTTCTTACTGCTGAAATCCACTGGTATGAGGCCAATGGCATAGGCAAGAAAGAAAGAATTTAAAATTAAGCGGTATGGTAGTGGGTTAAACATGTTGATCGGAAGCAGGACTTCAGTCCCGCAAAGGTGCTATGAATAAGTATTGGCGAGACTAAAGTCTCACTTCCAATTAACAGGATCAACAGATTTAACCCACTACCTTAAATTGATCACCCATTATTTGCCTAAAAACCTCAAAAATAGCTCACTCCTAGGCAAATATGCTAGAATCAAACTTAATTTTATCTAACAAAAAGTAATGAAAGCGATTCAGCGTAATAGCTATCCAGAACTAAACAAAATCCTATGGGATACACGTAGTGATATAATTACACCTGAATTAGCCTACAAATTCTACGAAACTCGCTGGCAGTTTGTAGACCAAAAAAAACTAACCCATCAAGAAAAAATACTTATAGAAAAATTGACTAAACTAGTTGGAAACGGTCTTTTTATGCCTGAAAATCACTGATATGCCAACCTATAAACGGTTGCTCTTCAATTCGATCATAAATCTCAATCTTTGCGCAACCATACCACTTCAGTTTTTGAATTATTGTAATAAGCCAGACTAAATCTTATTAATATTTTTGATGTTGTTATACAGTTCTTCAACAGAAGGATCACCCAATATTTCTGTTCTTTCTTTTGTATAATCTCCGTATCCTGTTTCATCTTGTTGCATGAAACGAACCATACCAACAATACCCAGTTTTTCTGTTAAAGCTTCGATACCGTTTCTTCTTATTTCATTAAGGCTCATAGCTTGTGCGTTCATGATTCTAGCTCCTCTTGTATCCAAACCAATGGATTTCTAATTTTAATAAATAGAGAGTTTTCATTACGTAATGCTTTACTCACTAACTTTTTATCTGTAGAAAGAAATATATCAACTTGTGCCTTTTCTGCACAGGCTATGTGCATAGCATCGTAGGTTGTAAATCCCATTTCTTTAATAACTGTTGTTCTGTTGAATATATTTTCATCTACTGTGATATGAACTTTAGCTTGATTATTGATGGATGAAAGCCTATCTCTTCTTTCAATATCATTAGTATTATTGATCTCATAAACAACAGTATCACTACTGACCGAAATCCAAGCACCTGTATCCACATGCTTTAAAACAGTAAGCACGGCTTCAGCTTCAAGATGAACTCTATCGTGACTCTAATCATCAAACGGACGATTTAAACAACACACATCAAAGTATACTTTCATAGGGGTAAGTATATCATATGGTGATATTTTATTTTATTCGTTGTGGTTCTTGTATAAGCAATCAAAGCTTTAATTTATTGCTTTAAATGCGGTGTTTACTTTAATTCACTAGTGTTCAATATAAAACCACAGAGAACACAAAGCACACAGAGAACAACATAAAACCCCACGCCCTCGTAGCTCTACCAATCAACACAAACATGCAATAATCAACTATTATTCAACAACATAGCAATCACTACCCCTCAAAAAAATGAAAACACTCATCGCCTTAACAATAATAATCGTTTCAGTATTAACGTTCAGAGCCGTTGAATACAGCCCCGATTACCCTTTCTAGCAATGTTTGAGCCAATAATTACGTTTCTACTAGGAGTACTATTCGTAATCTTAGGTATTTTTGGAGAAAGATAATTCCTTTCAGAACAATGCTCATTATTAGCTCCATCCTTTGTATTTATGGATTCCATAATTAATGGACACAAGAAACCAAAAACAACGGTCTACAAATCGTGCAGGCGCTAGAAAAGTATAAGCATACAAATGGCATATTTCCCGAAAGCCTTGAATCCCTTGTTCCTCGCTATATTCCAGCTATTCCAGAATCATCCATGAGCTTTATAAAAAAGAAGCTTTGGTTACAGACGTTGCACAGATGAA
>JAUTBZ010161765.1:0-10918 GCA_032361785.1 Lepetodrilus galriftensis | reverse complement strand
GGTTGAGAGGAGGCCTGTGAAAAGTGTTACACCCCGGTTTGCCTACACATAACAGTTATGACCTCATAATGTGACATTGCATGGGTAACTATATCACTAGGAATGGAGTGATCAGAACCATCCAATCCAAAATAAGTAAAAGTGTGTGTACATACAGCTCACAACGTTGCATAGGTGATAACTATCTCTAGGAATGGATTGAACAGAGCCATTTAACCCAAAAATAAGTACAAGGCAGTCTACATACAGCTATCTCAAGTATGCAATACAATCAAAACTCTGCCATCTCAAAAGCACTGTTTCCTCTTGTCATTTACTGCATCCGATGGTAAAACTGCACCTCCGGCATAGACACTGACACATCTTAACTGTAATATGCATGTACGGTACGCTCCGATTTGTAATCTCAACAACCTGCAGGTATATTGAAAGAGCTGCACCAACAAACACTGACACATCCTAACTGTTATCCACATCTACATTGTGATCTGTGATCTTAACCTGCAGGTATATTGAAAATCTGCACCTAGGGAATAAATACACAAGACACATCTTAACAACCTATAATCCACATTTACACCACGATCTATGATCCTAACAACCTACAGGTATATTGTAAAACACAGACACATCTTAACCTGTAACCTGCACCTACACTGTAATCTATGATCTTAACAACCTGCAGGTATATTGTAAAACAGCACCTATGGTATAAAACACAGACACATCTTAACCTGTAACCTGCACCTACACTGTAATCTGTGATCTTAACAACCTGCAGGTATACTGTAAAACCTGCACCTATGGTATAAAACACAGACATATCTTAACTGTAATCCGTATCTACAGCACTATCTGTGATCTGAAAAACCTGAAGGTATATTGAAAAACAGCCCTCAGCCCCATCAGGGGAACGACGACGACGATGACGAGACCTCCAAGAAATAATACAGCACAAGTCTTACAGCCACTCCAGACATAATGCTCATCTCTCTGGTACTCCATGCTGAACACACATCAAACATCCATATCCATATTTTGATCCATATCCATAACTTGATCGTGAATGAAGCCAGTAGCAGCTTGGGCCGATGCCCCACACGAGACAGGGGCTAAGTATGCAAACAAACGGGTAAGAAAACATCCCCAGGGGAGGCTCAATCAGGGACAACTATAAAGACATGACACCAGCCCTAGCAACTCAACTCCATCAGTCACCATCACCAACACTGGCCACCATCCCTATCACAAACCTGTTCTCAAAACCATTGCATGTAGAGCTCTAGCAGTCTTCGTACCCTACAACCATCACTGATCTACAACTTTCTTGGTTAACCCTCTCAATGCTGAATGCAACCGGAGATGCCTCAAAGATCAGTGCCTGTGCCTAATCCAGCAGGGAGAAGGTTAAAAGCAACCAACACACATGCATTCTGATCTACGGCCTTCTTATCTATGAGGAAATTACAGGTACTGATCTACAGGCTCACAGCTTTCACATTAATCATTTCATTCTCTAAATCAACACTCACAAGTCACCATGAGAGATGTGGTTTTGCTTTTTTACCACCAGCAGGGTTTCTAGCGAGTATCTACGAGTTTATGGCAATGTTTACACCAGTTTCCTCTTTAACCACGACTTGTTTACTCGCTATTGTTGTGAGCTAATACCACAATTGTTTGGATATAAACAGAAAGTGCGTTCCCGTCAAGCTTGAGAAACACTAAACTTTCCATGACCCTTTTTTGTCAATTCCGCGATGCATTGACAGTTTGCAAACTTTTCATTCAGACCAGATACAAGCTCCTGCTTGACTATTCTCCCACCAAATAATAATAATAATAATAATAAAATAATGAAGATAACACTAAACCAATATCATAGAGATATAGACAGCAATATCCTAGAGTTAAATATAAATATCAACAAACTTATGTTCCAGTGAACTGTCAATACACTTCTACATTGCTTCATTTCTGTTACAGAAAAGATTTGTTCGTTCAAGCCAACACAAGACCATCTATCAAGTGCTCAGTATCGCGGGTCACATAATCTGAGTATGATACAGGGTGGAGAAGCATGCCTGGGTGACAACACACCACAACCTGGCCTCCAGGCTCACGGACGGACGTGATTAAGTGCCTGTCACCTGTCTGGAGGTAGCACTAGTACTGTACCACACCACCACCACCACCACCACCACCACCACCACACAGTTGACAGCAGATGCATGTGGACGACAGCTAACTGACTACTTCACAGTAAATATACGCTCATAAACATAGCAATAAAGTATGTAGGGACAATGTTGTTTTATGATCGCCACCAATATGTATCCCTCAGATTTTATTTACGAGCTTCAACAAGGTTCTCTGGCAAGGAGTGCAAACTCCAATATGCAAATTGTTCTCAGTGAATAGGAAGTGCTTGAAAATGTCTGCATACATGCATGTTTGCAGTACTGCTATACGGATAAGAGTTTAGATCCTACAGTGTAGTCCTGTACCATGACTAATGAATAATTTTCTCCGACATCTTTTTTAATTATAAGATAATACACGATGTAGACTGCCAAGAGAAGAATGTCTATTATATTAGCATTTTAGCCTTCTCCCTTCTGGATTAGGCAGAGTCACTGCTGTTTAGGGCATCTCCGGTTGCCTCCAGCATGCAGGGGATTAATTATATTATCATGAAGATATAACATATTTAATACTTTAAAATTTTATTTAAATTTATTATGTATTTTTTATTGGGGCTTAGAGAACTTTCAATATTATTAACTTATAATTACAGTTTATTTAAATGCTGATCTATCACCAGATATCAGCAGGATGTCAAGGCCTAGCAGTATGTATGTACTTACCACAGTGTACACTACTACTACTTCTTCTACTACTACTACTACAGCGTGTACGCTCCACACAATGACAGAAGTGAACGCGGTGGACACAGTGTGGTCCGGCGTGACCTTCGTTTGTCAAGGAAGGGCTCCAGTGTTTGCAGCACGACAAAGGATGTTCCTTGTTCTGTGTGTATCACGTATGTGAGCACAGGCTTCAGGTGTTTGTGTCCTCCCTGTAGAAGCGTGTCTATGCACTGATACTCTACCAGTGGGGGTAATAAGAGTGGACAGGTAAACAGATAGGCTCACACTGAAGCATAACATTTGACATATCTACAGTATTATCCAACATCACTACCAACACTTTTTTCTATTTTTCCATTTTCTTATTTTTATTTTCAATCGTGTTTTTTATTAATATTTGTTAATGTTTTATTATTAATAATAATAATAATAATTATTAATGTTTTTGTTTTTTTAATTTTCTTCCATAGCACTATTTTTTTAAATTATTATTAGAAATAGTATTTTGTAAATTGGGATTTAGAGCTGCTTTCAAGATTTGTTTACCTACATCATGGCTTGTCAGTTTATGGCAAGAGGAAACCCACAACATCCATAGCGCTGAATGCTGCAGTAAACCTGCGACGGAATAACGATGATAACTGCATTGCTACAGTACAGACAGCGCATCCGATCACGATCACGTCCGAAAGGTAACTTCCGTTAACATTGATGCAGAGGTCCTGGGACGGAATTTAAGGTTCAAATGTTCTACCATTGCGATACTCCAGATCCAACAGATATTTAATCATAAGCAGCCTAAGCATAATAATCATGTTTTACCTGTAAATTCCAAACTGCTCATCACAACAGCTGTAAGTACGTGATAAAATGCGCAATAATGCATGCATAACGTGGCATTTCTCTGTACCTGTCATCTAAACTTAGAGGCTGTGTCTCTCAGTGCAAATTACATTTACATTGGGACCAGATTGCCATCAGTTCGCTAGCATCATTGGAAAAAGTGCATGTAGAGAAAACACCTCAAGTAGCTGTATCAGCAGCATCTCCAGCGCCAGACATCATATAAAAACCAATATCAGGTATTCACTGGGGCAACACGTATCGTAGCACCAAACTAAATATAAAACTTTCTAAAACAAGCAAGATTTCTTTTTTTTGTGTGCATGCGTAGACAAACTATGGATTAACCCTCTCCCTACTGGATGAAGCACAGACACTGCTCTTTAGGACATACCCAGTTGCCTTCAGCATGGAGATGGTTAAAGGTGCCCTAGTTGAATGATCAATTCCCGCCAAAGAATGAGTTATGTTATTATACAAAAACAAAACAAACTAAAAACAAATTCTCAAAGTTGAAAATGCATCGTCTCGTCTCTGACCACAACACAGTGCATACCACAGGTTTACAGGACTGCAGTTTGTTCTTACATTCGTATTTCAACACCACAGGTGATGTGTATATTATCATAGTTTATTACTTCCTGCATCTAAAGCAGCAGGTCTGTGCTGTATGGCAGGTATGAACAGTTTGTGATGGAGAGAAAAATATGCAGACTTGTCTTCATCGTATTCGACATATTAAACGCCCTGCTCCAATAAATGCCCCCCTCAACTATTTAAAAAAAAAAATTATCTTGAGCTGCAGCATTTCACATGTTCCATCTCTCCATATACCCAGTTCAGAGCCAGACCAAACAAGTAACATACCAATTATTTCAATTTAAATACCATCATATAAATTCACTCCATAGACAGCAAAAATGTGCTTTGTAACAATGATGTTGAAGTTAACAAGGAAACACTGGCAGAATATAATTACTCAAGGAAATATAATAGTCCCGTGAATACGGTTCATTAAGGTTAATGTGGTATTTGAACTAACTCCTGGATGCGTAAATGAAGATGCCGGGCGGCGGAAATACTTGAAGATGAAGTTAGCAGAGTCTGACTGATGCCTCCTGGCTGCTGGCTTGTGGAGGAGAGAATCCCCAGCTGTTGCCGCGGTCTGACCCAGTGACGACTCCCAGTAAGACTGAGAGGAAGACAGAGGAAGACAGGATGACAGGATGACAGAAGACAGGAAAGCAGAATAAGACAAGCAGACACGAAGAGAGCAGAAAGAGACAGGAAGATAACAAGATAACAAGACAGGAAGACAATAAGAAAGGAAGAAAGGAAGACAGAGGAAGACAGAAGACAGGAAAGTAGAATAAGACAGGCAGACAATAAGAGAACAGAAAGAGACAGGAAGATAACAAGACAGAGGAAGACAATAAGAAAGGAAGACGGGAAGACAGAGGAGACAGATGAAGACAGCAAGACTAAAATAAGACAGCAAGAGAAGAAGACAGAGGAAGACAGAGGAAGCCAGTGGCATACAGGAAGACAGAGGGAGATAGAAAATGATATGAAGAAAATAAGACAGGAAGACAATAAGAGACAAAGACAGGAAGACAGACGAAGATAGGAAGACAGATGAAGACAGGAAGACAGATGAAGATAGGAAGACAGATGAAGATAGGAAGACAGATGAAGACAGGAAGACAGATGAAGATAGGAAGACAGATGAAGAGATAAAGACACGAAGAGAAGAATACTGAAATGACAGGAAGACTGAAAAAGGTCTGAAAGACAGAGAAAGATAGAGGTACACTGAACAAGACATGGAAAGACAGAAAAAACGGAGGCCCTCCTATCAGGTGTATACAGAAGACTTCCATGGAAAGACAGAAAACGGATGCCCTCCTATCAGGTGTATACAGAAGACTTCCATGGAAAGACAGAAAACGGAGGCCCTCCTATCAGATGTATACAGAAGACTTCCATGGAAAGACAGAAAACAGAGGCCCTCCTATCAGGTGTATACAGACTTCCATGGAAAGACAGAAAACGGAGGCCCTACTATCAGGTGTATGCGGAAGACTTCCGGGTTCACAAACTGCTCCGGCCAAACGGCAGCAGCAGCTGTTTTTCTCCCACAAAGAAAATATGCAAGTTGACTTGTCTGGGTCTGTACAGGGGAGGAAGTCCATCAGCTATGCAGATCGTAAACAGAGCGGTGCTTACCGCTTTCATTCAGCAATTTACCACAATGTACAGTGTGTACTGGAGGCATACAAAGAAAACCCCATGGAAAACAGGTTCCTTGGTGTTGGGAATATGATTGTGCTTTATGTACAAACAAACAACATAAGCAGAGCCCTAGGACCTCCCAGTTGATGTTTCAGCTAGGATGCGTACTATACTTCAGACTAGTACAACAGCAGACTTAGTCCAGTTCTGAATCTTCTTGGGTTCCACAACTATCTGGTTTCCCCGAAAGTAGACCAGTAGACACAGAAGCTGGTGAGCCAACACGGATCATAACCAGAGTAAGATCTCCCCATCCAGTTTAACTGCCAGACATTAAAGCATCTACTACTACAAGATAACATACACCAAGCCTGAGGTTATCCCCGTGCCACAGTTACTCATGTTGAAAGCATGAGCATTGCCACATTAACTATACCGGAAAGATTTACCCAGATATATTTCCACACAGAAAGTGATTATCAGAAAGCGGTGAGTCATTCTATATCACCGCCGTGGCAAATTGCAGTGATAAGAAAGTACTCCTGATTAGCTAAAGAGTAAAAGTCGCTTCCACCTCACAGCTATCAAGAGAAATCACACGATAAACATAGAGACGTAGACTCATCTATACCAAAATATAACAAAGAACTCTGTTGAACAAAACAGAAATTTGGCCAAGTTTTTGAGTACGATATATAAAGTTTTGTTCAGAAATCCCCATAAATTTTTAGGTTGAATACGAAATCGTACTCAAAGCCTATTTCAATATTATTTAAATGTTCCAAATAAAATTCTGATTCTTTGTTCGTATGAAAACATACATGTATTACGTTACGATATTTGCATGTTATGAGGCAGACAGTGTTTGAGTGCATTGACATATGTAAGCATACACTCATACCATTACAGCATGTGTTGTAACAGTGGGCAGACAGACCAGTGCTAAGGTGTATACACATCGTCAAGAACCAGTCTTATTATATCATCAGGTAACCGAATGAACACACAGAACTACTATCTTGGCACAAACACACAACAAAGGCACTATACAAACTCCTGTCAGGATCATGTTTTACCTGCCAGCCAAAACTTGAAATAAAAATGTCATTGAACCGCATAGAAAATTGGCAACATACACATGGATTTGAAGTCTGGCATTAAGCATTCCCAATGAAAATTCCTACGAGTCAATGAATGATGTCAAAACATGTTATCTGCTCTTCTTGCTGAACAATTACTTGATATTTATCGAATTATTGTTTAACGTCGATTCAGGAATCTTTCATCCATATGCGACAACGATATCATTCATTCATTAAAAGATTAAATACGTACATAGACATTTCATTTATATTCATCTAAGATTAAATATTACAATATATATTTCATAAGCTACATCAATAATTTTTACTTTTTTTCAGGATGATTAATTGATATAAATCTACAGAAGAAAATCGGCAAATATTAATATCAATTCCATCTAAAGTTTGATATATCCCAGAGATATATTTTCAGACATTCCGTTACCCAGGTGAGCAGTGTAATTAGCTAGGTACGGGGGATGAGTTAACTGAACTGTGATTGCCTGTATCTTACCTCTGCCATTGCGGGTTGGGAACAAAGAACGGTATTTCTGGAAAATCTTCTCCTTGATTGAAACCATCCTGCATCCACTGTTGCCATTAAGTTTGACAAAATCAGCAGATATCTATTTCTGAACTTTCACAAAACTCTACTTTCAACACCCACAAACCAAAATAAAGAAACACAACTTCTTCACAACAAGGGTACCAATTTGTTCCAATAAATCAAATTACTCTTGTAACACACATATCCGTGAGTCTTGGTGCAAGTTTTAGTTCTCCATTGGAAACTTTCGTGGGGAACTTCTTAAAATGTAACTCCAATGACCTATTCACATAAAAAGTTCCAGTTCAGAAGCTTGTCCCAGAGACGAGCTTTGTCTCGGGTTTCACAACAGTCCAGAAGAACCAGGAATCTGTCCCAGAACTAGAAAACTATCCCGAAGTCACACAATCTGGCTTCCGAACACGAAATCCATGAATAATACTTATTCTATGTCAGAAAAGTTTCATTGTATCCCAAGTATCCCTCTCGAAGAGCCGGCAAGACTTCACCAGATTGCGATTCCTGGTGAACTTTTTTTTTTAGACAAGACAAGAGCAAGCATGTGCAGGAGCAGATGAGCAAGCAATGACTGCCTCGCTATAGCGCCACCGGTGGGAATCACTGCTCTTCCTGTGATTAACAGTGCCCAATCATCTCATGTGGTCTGCAATGAGTATTCCTGGGTAGGAACAATCACTGAAGAAGTGGTAAGCTTATGTAGGTGTGCAGGGCTGCCAGAGAGGTAACAGAGAGGTAACAGCGAGGTGCTGCAGTGTGGCGGTGCATGTCATGGGAGGAGGTTCAAGTTACGCCAGCCTGATGGGGATGGAACCCCCTCAAAGTTACCTCTCCCTTCCCCCTCCCCTGTCGCCTCCCCTCCCCCACGCCTCACCTCCCTCTTAGGCACTCACTGTCTTCCCTAGCACCTTGAGCTAATTACAAAGATACACAGTCGTCTGTCACTGCAACCATACAGGAAAGACTCATATTGCACAATCATAAGTATCTGCAAGTTCATTTATCAGGTGATAGAGGCTCCAGGATAATCGTTATAATGATGTACCAAGAGTTGTATTACCTTACCGGTATGCTCCTGAGGATTCATGTAGTAGAATCCAAACCTAAACCTGTAAATACTTCACTGTCAGGAACTAATGGCATATTTTTATCTCGACCCATTTAATTTAATAAATGTATATCCAAAACATCTCATTCATTTAGGAAACAAAGTAAATCTCTTTATATCAAGTTATTCTTTTCATGCAAGTTTTCATCTACTATATATTAGACCAAAATCTATAGTTACAAATGTTGCCAACATATCAATCTGTTTTAACCCTCTCCCTGCTGGAGTATGTACAGGCACTCTTCTTTATGGCATATTTGGTTGCCTCTATCATGGCAAGAGTTAATGTATTATTTACTGCACTACCTGAATGTAGATATGAACGGTAGATCAAAATCTATCTACGTTATAGCCCAATTCATCTCGAGTTCAAAACCATCATAAATATTAAAGATAGCATATGGTGTCAATTATAGATGTGTATACCTCATTAAGACAGATCATAAATTATACGCCACCAAACCATTTGGCCTACTTTACAAAGTGCTTTGCCTAAGTGCTGGTAGCTAAGGAACTTTGTATTGCAGCCAAGCAAGTTGAAGCAATTAAAGTATCACCTTAGTCAGACAAAGTTCAATTCTTACTGTCGTTTTAGAGACAAAGTAATTTAACAACATACATGTTTTGAATTATGTCTGAAATCTGCCCCCAATGTCTGCCAATTATTATGGATTGTGTGCACATAGAAACTATTGGGTATATTTAAGATTGGGAGTAAGTTTCTGCAAAGGTTATAGGGCATCCTTAAAAATCAAAGTGATGTCAAATTGCCACATTTTGTAGTGCAATGTCCGACACTTTCCAAGTTTGAAGTAAATTAATGAATTAGTGCTTTACGTTACAGTGTTAATAGTCCACCCATACGCACAAATATAATGCTACTTTTATGTTATTAACCCTCTCCATGTATCTATACAAGTATATAACCATTCATATTTGTTCCTCTCCATCAACATATCCTGATTGCATGCTTATAGACAAAGGCGCTGACCATTGGCCAACTACTCTAACTAGGCAGCCCACGGCTCTCTATCAGCAGTATAGTGTTGCACCATATGCTTCTCCTGCCAAGTAGCACAGCCAAAGACAAAAAACCTGAGTATACAGAAGTCAAGTCCAAGATGGTAACCTTTGTCTGGCCTAAGCCTACAATGAGAGTAGAGCACGAGAAGTCTAGAACTGATACAGATACCCTGATCTTCCACGCGAGGGATAGCCTCAAACTCCAGATGCTTGTCTAGAATACAACAGGCAAATAACAAGTCTAAATATAGAGTAATTGAAAAAAGTTTAACCTGGTCCATGTTATTTTATTTCTTTCGGTTCTTTGCAGTATATTTTTTTTCGTTTCTTTTCCTTTTCCTTTTCTTTCAGCAAAGTCTGTTGTAAACATTTAAGACAAGGGAATTGGTTTTCGTAAGCATGTGTAAAATCACTTATTGGTATCGCCGTGATGAGTCCATCTCCCTCTGGACTTCATGGCAATGGCTACTGTTCTCAATAAATTGTTTGATGTGAATACCTGATATTAAGAGTATTAAACACATGTAGCTGCAAATTGTATTCATATCTATTCCCATGTTTATCATTTGTACATCCATTAAATATAGATATTAGCATAAAAGGACATATTATACTATCCCAAAAGAAATACATTAAAAACAAACGACCATTACATCAAGCTCAAGCTCAAAGGATATTCTTCTAATTAATACTAAGAGAGTGTTAAAGAGTTTACATATCATTCAACATTATATTTTAGACATCATGATGATCTGTTTGTAGTGGGATGATAACCTAAAACAATGCTAAGTTTTATCACCCATGTCTGATCGTAAAACCAGAGATGGTAACGGCAATGCATATAACCATTGCATACCAGTCTCTACTTCATACGAACCTCTTTGAACCATTATCTTGATGTCGTAACCCTGTGCTATTTCCCCCTCACCCACTAAATGGCCTCCCAGGACTAGGCAGTGGGTGCTCCATAGGTTCATGTTATTACACAACACCACATAATGATATCGTGAGTGTACTCGTAGTGTTGTCAATACAGAAAGTGATGCGCAGGTACGGTAGTGCCGTAACAGCTTACCACTGCAGGATACTAGGGACCACAGGATTAGAAGTTCCCACTCGCCTGGGTATCGTTTCTCGAAGCTCTCTTAGCCGCTAAGGGACCATAGCACTCTCTTAGCAATGTATTAGCTATCGG
>JAUTBZ010161754.1:0-10918 GCA_032361785.1 Lepetodrilus galriftensis | reverse complement strand
TTTATGTGTGTGTGTGTGTTTGTGTGTGTGTGTGTCTCTGTGTGTGTGTGTGTGTATGTGTGTGTGTGTGTTTCTGTGTGTGTGTGTGTGTGTGTGTGTGTGTGTGTGTGTGTGAGTGTGGTGTGTGTGTGTGTGTATGTGTGTGTATCTCTCTGTGATATATTGTTCAATGCCATTGATTCAATCGACCTAATCAGTTATAATACCCCAAGAACATAGTTGAACAGATTACGGGTGTTATGTAGGCAGAATGGTTTGTGTTTCAAGAATGTCTCAGCAACAGGTTACACTACTGATAAGCGTAAATGAGATATGTTTTCTCTTATTTTTGAATTGGGGTTTAGAGCCACTTTCAATATTCTTTCTATATATCACGGCTTCTCATTTTGGGCCAGCTTTTAAAAAATATTATTATTATTAAATATCTTCAAGAAACAATATATCTTCAAGAACATTGACGATATAGTTTTCCTCATAAATTTAAGCCGCATTTTATCATTAAATATATATATAAAAATAAAAATAAAATAATGGAAATAATGTTCAAGTACGTTATTGTAGTGAGAGAAAAATATGCAGCGTTTGCAGTACTGGGGAGGCTATTGGGTTAACCCTGAAGCGATCGCCGATAACAACGCCTATAGATCTAGCACGTTACACTTAGCATAATCGAATCCGTCACGCCAAGATATTATTATTCAACTTGCTTGGAGAGTGACACTGGCCTTAATTACGTTCTAGACATTAAGAAGGTATAACGGACACGCGGTCCATGCTTTCTGATTGATTGGCATAATATTTTGAAAGACACCTATTCAGGATCTGCTAGCATGACGTGCTAGATGGCACGATGCATTCAACGTCAACATGCAAACGTTAGATTGCCCTGTTGATTAATGTTAAAATTAGCATTTTAATTACACTGTGAGGTAGGATAGGTATTGACGGCGACAACGTCTGTGAAACTGTTTTCAAAAAAAAAAAAAGACTGTAAAAAAAAGTTTGTACGTCTTTTATCATTGCCCATGATAACATTAGCACTGCATTCCCATGATAACATTAGCTTTGCCCATGATAACATTAGCATTGCCCATGATAACATTAGCTTTGCCCATGATAACCTTAGCATTGTCCATGATAACATAGGCATATTATCTTTATTTTAGATTTTCTACCATTTTCAATAACATATCTGTCACAAGCAACATGTTTTATTATTATTCCATACATAATTAAATACGCATACAAAATTGACTCTCTCGGAATTTATCTCAACGATATCAGTCAGTCAAATTCATGGCTTGCTTAGTAACGCCACTGTTATAGACCTATCGAACATGACTGTGAATAGTATTGTTCTATAATAATACTGGACACGAAGGGGCAAATCAGGCAGATGATGGTACCAGTTTATACGATCAACGATCCGAGTTGTAAATCCGTGACCACAACGCACCATTAATTTTATTGTCCGCCTCCGCGAGATATTGATACTCCATTGACAATATATATTAATAGCTGAATACAGTTAGTTGTCCTGTCACTACGGTATTGGTGCACGGCTGAATGCAATGGATCAGCTTTGAAACGAGAGATTCCATGTAGAATTGTAATTAATAAATTTTCAGAATGACGGTTACTAGTATCAAGTCCTATATCCATGCGCAATTCATCTATTAAATTTACTTGGACATTTTCCAATACCAATGGTATAAAATACATGTTATCAGAATACGGATCTGCAAAACTGTACTATACATAAAATGTATAAGAACTAAAGAACTAACAGTTCTATGGGGTCAGACCAATATGTATCCAAAACATGAGGCAGTAAATGAACGGAAAGAATGCCGTTGTTTCTTTAAGGCTGTTGGTTAAAGGTCAAGGCTACATGTTTTGTTTACGGTCATAAACATATATATATATATATCCAAACATAATTGATGCGCATTCAAACAAATCTTCACAAGAGAATATAAGATTGATTATAATAATATTCATTATTCTCATTTTTCTTCTCTAGATAAACAAGCCAGAATGGAAAACGGATAAAGTCAATATCCAAAGACAAAACAAATATGGCGGCTGCATCCAGGCACCATGGTAAGAGTCGAAGGAGGGCAGCGGTCCTGCGACCTCGGAGCCCATACGGGACGCAGCCTCTTATCCACATAGGCTTCGCTGAATGCAGACACCTCCACCCCGAGAGACTCCCTACCCCCAGCCGAGAGAGGCCCGTGTCCATCCGGCTCCTAGAGGTGGGCAAGGACACGCTGGATCACGTGGAGAGACTGTCAGACACGCTCAAGAGACTCACGATAAACGGCATCCTGTTGAAGTCCGTGCCGGAGTCTCTGGCCACGAGTCTGGTTCATCTGGAGAAGCTAGACCTAGGAAACAGTGGGTTGGGTGACGCGGGCTTCCCTGACGCCATGAAGAAGCTGGAGAGTCTGGTCGAGCTCAGACTCAGCGACAACAAGTTGACAAAGATTCCAAGTTGCTTCAAAAGGTTGAAGAGCCTGAGTAGGATAGACCTGAGTAACAATCATCTAGAGAACGTGAAAGGCCTGGAGAAGTTGAGAAAGGTACAGATATTGATACTAGACCATAACAACCTCAGTACTGTGTTTAAAGAGATAAGTCATTTGAAGAGATTGGAAGTGCTTCGGTGTAGTGACAACAGAATACGGGAGTTGTCTAACGACATACGCAACCTTAGACAGTTGATTGATCTCGATGTATCCCACAACAAGGTGACTGTTTTACCCACAGATGTGTTTTCCCTGCCTCATCTGGAGGCCTTAGATGCTAGTCATAACCAAGTCTCCAAAGTGCCAACGTTCACTGTCAAGTCTCAGCGAAGTCGGATGATCAGTGAAATAGACCTCTCCAGTAACAACCTGGTCAAGTTCCCAGGTCACCTTCTCTTCATGACGAAGAAGCTTGACTTGAGCAGCAACAAACTGAAAGTGCTTTCGTGGAACTCCATCAGAAAACTGGAATGGAACACGGACCAGGTACTGGTGGTGGAGGGCAACCCTCTCACCTACCCACCGTCCGACGTGTGTGATTGCGGACTTCGATCCGTCATGCGGTTCTTCCAGGAATCACAAGCCGAGGCGAAGATTTACCAGGGCTTAAAGATCCTGATGCTTGGTTCACACAAGAGCGGGAAGACAAGCTTTGTCCACTCATTGGTGGACAGCCAGCCCCGTATTGCGGAGGAGGTCTTCGAGAGTTCTGCTGGAGTCGACGCCTACGAAACAAGCTTCGACTACGACCTGGACGAAGGAAGACCTGGCAGATCTCTGAACCTATGTATATGGGATTTCTGTGGCCACCCGTTCTATTTATATCCTCACTACATTTTCTTTGAACTACCATCCATAACCGTCTTGACATTTGATATGTCCAAATATTCAAGTGACAAATTTGACGAGTTGATCGGATCTTGGTTTGACTGGATGGTGGCAAAGACGAACAAGCTTGTCGTGATTCTGGTTGGAACTCACAGTGATCTCATTTCGAAACGAAGAGTCAGTGAGATTTCGGCTGAGGTTCCGAAACAACTTCAGAAGCATCTAGACATGCACAGACAGATGATCGAGCAGAGGATCACGGCCATTGAGGAGAAGCCTCACATTTCACCAACACTGTCTGAACAACTGAAGGCTTATATGCGACTACTTCAAGCTAAATTCACGGTTCAAACTGAAGTCATCGCCACCAGCTCCCTAAAATACACTGGCTTCGACAAGTTCAGGGCTGCAGTTGAGACTCTGTCCAACGACGATAAGCTGTTCCCAAACGTTATGCGACTGATCCCCACGTTCTGGGTGGAGGTAGAAAACTACATAGAAGAAAAGGGAAACAACATGTCGGTTCCAGTAATGACTCTGGAAGAATACACTGAAGAAATAACATCAAGATTTGGCATGAAACACATGATTAATGACATTACTCGATATCTCCACGATACTGGGAAGGTCATCTGGTTTTCTAAGGTTCCTGCCCTGAAATCATTTGTCTTCATTCATCCGCTGTGGCTCTTTGACATCTTTCGTCAGGTCTTTAGACATGACATGGGAGAGAGGTATGGATACTATATAGAGGATGGCTTCAAGAACATAGGAATGAGTGCGCCAAGGTTCGAGAGACTGAAACAGGAGACCATGAGCGAAGGCATCATGGACAGAGACTTCCTGAAGGGGGCTCTACTCGACCAGCTGTCAGGAAACGTCGGCTGCTTCAACCAGGTGTTCCAGATGCTGGTGGATGCATTCGAAATTGGGTACCCGGTAGGAAAAGGAACCAATGACAAGAGTTATTCCTTCGTGAGCGACAAGGACGATGCAGGGAAAGTCAAAATGTCCAAGTTGCTTATTCCGTGGTTTCGGAAATCTGGTGAACCAAACGAGTTACGCGAGCAATGGGACAACCTCGCGAAAAGACGCAAAGTGACGGCGTTGTTTAAGTTCCCGCGCTACATGCCGCCCGGGATGTTCGAACTCTTCTGTGTCCGCGCACACAGGGACAAACACAGACTCAATTTCCTCTCGCATTGGGGCGGAGGGATACACGCACGGCACAGTGAACACTCCATGCGCATTCTCATCATGTATTGTCTGTCTCGGACCGGCGGGAACGGGATCGTCCTGAGGTTTGAGATCAGAGACGAGAGTCCCGGGGAGGATGAGGTCGCGGCCTCAACCATGTGGAGCACGCTCCTTCCTCTTGTCACCGACTTCGAGGAGATCATCAAAACTTACATGGGTGAGTGTAGTAGTCTGTAACACATATTTGTTCATATAGCGGCTGCAAGTGGGTCGTCGAATTTCGGAGAGTATCATTTAAAACTAGGAATTCCGGTGATAAGCTAACATAAATCTATGCACAGAAGTGACTACAAACCCAAAGAAAATCTTAATACGACGTTACAAAGGATCGTATCCTTAAATTTCCGTTTGATTCCGAGATGAATTATGTTGTTCAGCATGGTTCACGGGTAATAAATCGTGAAGCGACATAAGGTACGTAAATAAGATAATAATCATGCACATTTCACCTACACGCTTATCACCAAAATCAGTAAACTGGGTACGTATATAAATAAAATTCGACCCAGTTGCAGCGCCTATTGCGCCAATCCACACTCAAAAGCGAGCTCATTGCTTCGGTTAATGTATCAGTGTGCTGTCAGTTTCCTTCTCAACTCCTTGCGAAATATACAATCCGAGCTGCCTTTCAAGCATCCTCGAACCACATGCTATTACAACTACACATAACCTCCGTCAAATAGCCGGGGGTTCGAGGATGTCTTGCAATGCGCTAGAAGGTTTATCATGCATATGCCGTGGTTGCAGGTGTCTGGGTAGAACGCTTGGTGGAGTGTCCAATGTGCGGAGAGCCTTCATTCCTGGGAGAATGGCTGACACCCAAGGACACGCAGAGTATTAACACAAAGCAATGCGAGGAGTGCGGGGAGCAGGTGGACTCCTCCCTCATCGTACAGCCTCGCGAGAAAAAACGGGGTTTGTATGGATTTCAGAACGATTTAATTATTTCATTTTGAGCATGATACGGCTGTTATTACGAAAAGAATGGCATTTTCTGTTTGTTTGAAGTTTGTAAAGAGAGGCATGAGGGAGATAGGAGGTGGGAGGGGGTGAATGAGAGAGGAGGGAGAAAGAGTAAGGGAGGGAGAGAGAGAGGGAGAGTAAGAGAGATAGGGGAGAGAGAAGAGGAGAGAGAGGGAGGGAGATAATGAGCGAGAGAGAGAGGGGGAGAGAAGAGATAGGGGAGGGTGGGAGGGAGAATAAGAGAGAATGAGGGAAAGAGAGGGAGAGAGAGAGGGAGATAGAGAGAGGGGTGAATAGAGAAATAGAGGAAGAAATAAATTTGGATACAGACAGATTGAGAGATATATAAATAAGTAACCCATCAAGCTATTATGTCTCATTTTTCCAGATGGAGGTTTTGATATATACATGTAAAACATGCATTGGTAAACTTAAACATTTTCGAACATTTTCATAGTTATTTTACAATGTTTCTTTAAATATTAGATGTGGGATTTCAATGTAAAGATGATGGATAATGTCTAATGGAATAGAAGTGATTGCAACTATGCTCAGATGAAGACTGCCGTACGTAGTTTAGTAAAGTTTAGCTTGATAATTTACAGGAACAGCGTTACACCTTGAAATGACGTTTGAAGTGATAAACGTATTTAGCGATATACTGTATACCGATGACCAGGACGCACAGTCTGTTAGCGTGAGTACTAGGTCAAATGTAGATGAGACTGGACCTAGTCGATAAACTCATACACTTAACCAACAATAGCGTACATTTAACCATCCTCGAATCTTAGTGCATTATGCCTACTCTTAACATTAGAAGTAGGCACACTACTCTTTGTTTCGAGGTTGACGTTTCTATTAGACTTTACTAATTTTATCGACGTTAATATTACAGTAGTTTCGGTAAGACTGTAGTGTTTTGATTAGTTGCATGAGTGATCTATTAACGGATTATTTTTAATATTAGTGTTGAGTAGAGGTCTTGTATGTCCAATGGTATTAATTGAGGTGGCAAGTAACGATAATAACTGGGCGCATATATACATGTACTACAGAACAGTTTTAATCCAATGACCGTCTACCATGACAGGCAGGGTTACACACTTTAATTTCATCGAACCGAATTCATTCCGAAGGCCCCATACACTACAGTATAGATAAACATCTGTGTTATACATAGTTCGTTCAATGGTTCGTTAATCTTTACATTCAAGCATTCCCCGTTATATTATACGTTTAGTTACCCACCTAACTAACCAAATACATTACTAGTTTGTCGCCGCGAAATTCACCTCTTATCTGGCGTGCACGGACCTTTTCCCAAATGTCAATGAAAATTGTACAGTAGTAGTGTTATATTTTTATAGATGTGTTTTTATATAGGTAAATATAGAACCACTAATATTTCGACATTGGTATTCTAATTATTCTCTTAGTTTTGTTTATTTTATTTTTTTTGGTTCATCTTCATAACGGACATTTCTTTCAGTTCTCATCATTAATGAAATCAGGCGTAGGCGTCTTGCTGAACAAATGCAAAAAGAGGCAAATGAACGCTTGATCGTGAGTAGGGCCCTTGGTGCCGGATGACGTCATGATGACGTCACACCCACTCACACGTGTGTAGCAATGCACGCTTCATGCATGGGCGTCACTATCAGATATGGATAACCCCGTGTGTTTGATTAAAAATAATAAAAACCCAGTCTTTAAATAAATAATCTTGAGGATGTGTATAACCTGTGTGTTTTTGTAGTGGTGTGCAATAAGATTCTTAGAACTATCACTAATTGTAGATTAACACATTTTCTTTCAGGGGTATATCCTTATCCCTTGCGTAAAAAGGTGAAATACGTCTTGGTTAAAACTGTTGCATGTCCCTTGTGTGTGTACCTTATGCTACTCTATAATACTTACAGAGCTATACAGTACCTTCTCACTGTTGCATAGCTATTAGGTCTACCCTTTGTATATTCATGTGTGCATATAATACGGCTATGTTTAAAACAAATACAATCTCTTCCCAGATTGTTGCGAAGGTCTACCCTTTGCACATCCTTGCGAGCATAATTATAATTTGAAGTTGCTGTATATTACTTTACCGTTGCATAGCAATACCACCAGCTTCAATCAAAGTTCCCGTATACCTGCTTGGAGTGTTGCATAGGTCAACCCCTTGTATACCCATGTGTGTATGGAACTATAGGCCCCTAGAGTCCCCGTACCTTCCCAAGCTTCCACATACATGTACAGGTCCACCTCTTGCATGTCTTGTTTGTACAGAGCTTACAGTACACTACAATGCATCCCCTGCCTCAGAGACTGTAGATTCCTGTGATTGTGAGAGTGTGCCTTCAGCAGAGTACGCTGTGCTCAACTTTGACCAGCTGGCTTTCATACACAGAATCCGGCTTCGTTGTCTAGAAGACTGCTTTGATTGAGACCCTGTTTTCGCTTTCTACAAACTTCACAGTATGGCTGCGCCACTCGTGGAAATATCGAGTCCCCCACTCCACTCGATGAGAGAAACATGATATTCGAGAGAGAGAGAAAACTTGAATATCCTCTATTTATTAGAGCAGCTTTCAAGATGCTTTCACTTATATTACGGCTTGTCAGTTTATGACAGGAAGAGAAACCCGCAACATCCATGGCGCTGCAGATTTAATTTGATGATGGCCCTAGTCATCAAGCAACAGTGTTCTGTGTTATTTACTATGCACCAATGTATAATGCGAGTGAATCTCTATATATTATACTGCATTCTTTATATTATACTGCAACAACGTCTGTATCATACAACAGCTTACACGTATGCTTTTGCACAGCGTTAGATATACATATTAATGAGAGACCAATTGTATACCACATATTACACGGATACATGCAAGTAGTCCCTTGTCGTTGTCTATTACCCCCGAGTGATGCACGTTTGTATTGCCCTGTATATTTCACCCTTAGAAATGTGTTAGTTACTGATTAACTTCGCTAATAACATTAATACTTCGCTAACATTAATACCGTAACGCATTCTACTACACACAATTCAAATGGTATAAAGTTTATTGGTGTTGTTTATATTTGTATTACTATTTTTGTATTGTTTATTGCATTATTATAAGCAACGCCACTTTGGTTTTCCTTAACTACGTAAAGTATTATAAAACATGATAGTTCAACAAATATATCTAAGACATTAAGTGTTCGAATGTAGACCTATTCGAGGAAAACATCATCTACTTCTAGATTTACAGTCAAGTCTGTGATTGAGAAATGGATACTTTAAAATTGTATTCGACTTTTAAATGTGTATTCCACTTTAATGTGTATTCGACTTGGTCTTTAGGTAATTCGCCTTTTGTATCCAACGAGGTCTTTATATCCTAGCCATCATGTATCAAATACTAGTATCTAACACATGGTGTCCTTGCTGTCTGTGCAGACGACGTGCTCTTGATTCTGCGGCTGCGCACCGGCAGAAGACGAGGCGCCGCAGTGACACATGACATCGATGCCATCTCTAGGATGGCGCCCCCTAACCCGAGACGTGCCGCCGTCGTCATGCCGGATCTAGATATACAGGAGGCTTTGAGGGGACTACTTGGAGGACGCGACTCGATCACTTCCGAGTTCACGGACGATGACCTTTAGAGCATTGATTGCCACGGCAGACTGATTGCTGTATAGTCGATGTCATCCTCGAGACACGGACCTTTCCAACCGCATCCGGGTTCCCTGTCTTGCGATGACACAGGGAACCCAGACGTTCTGAGAGGACTACTTGGAACACGCGACTCAATCACTTCCGAGTTCACGGACGATGACGTTTAGCGTATTGATTTCTGTATAGTCTATCATGTCATCCTCTAAACACTGATAATTTTAAAGGACTATTTGGAACACGTATTGTAGCTATTAGGTATTGAATGCTGAATGCTGTATACTAGATGTCATCCTCGAACACATGACCATCATGCCTATACATGTACTAGTACTTGACATTCGTCATAATTATGGAAGTTATGTAGACACAATGGTCTGTGTTTCGTGGATGACTGAATATCCGCATTTACCATTTGTAACAATGTGATAATAATCAGATTGACGATCCTATAGTACACTAAATGCTATTTAGTCCTGTAGTTAGAAACGGAATCAGTTATCTGCGTTGTACATGGATATGTCTCGAATTTGTGGCTAAGAATATCGTTTTATATATTTACGTGCACGTTATTTTTATATTTGTGTTCAACATCCACATGGACGTTTATAAGAATAGATGCATGCTGATGTATTACCTGGTATTATGGCCCCTGTAGCGCTCCATAGAATGATCGTAGCGTTACGAGAGTCGTAAGACGTACTATGTTGAGGTATGGGAGTTAATTTTACATTCTCGTAGCGCTGCAGTCGTTTTGTTGAACGGATGCCAGTGTACTAAGTATAATATAATATATTGATTATGGCGACTGGTGCAACATTCGGAGTTCTCAAGAACTAGATCCTGGATAAGCATATTTCACTATATCCGGTATATTATTTTAAAACCCAGATTCTGTCGAAATATAGTTTAGTATAGCTATTAGCTAAGTACATTTCTAGGTAGATTTTATATTCTGTCTGTGGTAGATTCAAATTTAATAATTTAACGTTGCATTGCGCTGGTTAAAATGAATATTTGTAAGTTGAAGATAATGAATTTCGATCAGAAGGCCTACTTCCTTACTGTTGGGATAAGTATGATGAGTGGCGACAATTAGTGCTAATTCTTTTCATAGAAATGTAAATACGAGCTACTTGCATGATGTTTATGTATGTACATTTAAAAGTGTTATCGATGATATAAATTGTCAGATTGCAACAGAAAGCCTCGTCTTTAAACGTTTGATGATGTCAGTAAGCATTGTAAGAATGGTATGCTTATAGTGTATGTTCTAATAATTATCTAGAAGTATTCCATGGAAAAAGCAAAACAAAAAGCATGTTTAGTGCGAGACTTGTATCCGACAACGCTTCATTTGTATTACCTATGGAGAAGTGAATAAATGAAGAATTTCTCATGTTCTTTCTATTGTGATTTTCAACTGAATAGCTCCCGAAAGTAATTCTACCTCAAATTACAACCAAATATGTCAAGGTGTAATACTGAGACACACATCCATCTTGATATTGGGGTACTGTATTAAAACATTAAAACAATGCAGTCACTATAAAATTGAAACACGGTTGCAATAGCGACTGCAAGTGGGTCATCGAATTTCGAAGAGTTTCATTTAAAACTAGGAATTCCGGTGATAAGCTAACAGAAGTCTATGCATAGAAGTGACTACAAATCC
>JAUTBZ010161743.1:0-10918 GCA_032361785.1 Lepetodrilus galriftensis | reverse complement strand
TGTGTGTGTGTGTGTGTGTGTGTGTGTGTGTGTGTGTGTGTGTGTGTGTGTGTGTGTGTGTGTGTGTGTGTTCAGAAAGGTATTATTTGAACCTTTTTAATTGGTAGACTACTATACACTAAGTTTTAACAAAAATATTAAACACAATTTCCAGTAAATTAACTTCAAACAAAGAAAAGTATTTAATAAGTATATTATAGAATTAATTACTGCTGTAAGGCGATCAGTGAATGTACCAGCTAGAGTTAGGTACGGAAACGTGACGTCACGTTGCGGGAAATTGAGAATTTAGTTCCGTTTCAATGGCCGATTATTTGAACATCGTTTGGAACTTTCCATGCTCTTGGAATGAAAAATGGTTTTACCGCTGTTTACTACTCTCGTTGTTAGGCCTGCAATCTTTTTAGGAACATTTTGAAAAGTGACGATGCACTTTTAAAATTTTAAACTGAAGTTATAGCAACTTATAATTACTGTATTACGTACATAGAACCTATGTTACCAATTATTATTTTGTCCGCATATTCGTTGTTATTAGACCTATCATATTTTATCGAAACATTGTCCAACACAGAAAACATTTCCTATCATGACCTATGTCCTGGTACAACAAAACGTGTTTTTACCATCAATACTAGAATTCCTATTGGTTTTCTTGCAAGACATATTATGAATATACTTATGATTTACGTAGAAACGGAATTGGGTGACCGTATTTCTGATTGGTCAATTCGAACCTCATGGTCATTTGACGGGCATTTGATTGTGGTCATGACGAAAACGAAGCTCCGCCCATTACGTTGACGTCCTGTGATGTCGTAACGTCACTGCGCTAAGTGTCGGCGTACCGTAAGATATGAATTAATAACAAGTATATGATTAATATACTCCTGCAGGGTGTGTTTATATTAGTAGTAGTAGTTATAACGCCGACCACAGTAATGTATCATCACTGAGCACGTGTGTCATGCTTCTAGTTATAGTTACAGCGGTCGTAGAACAAAAACAAAAAAACGTCCAGGAATTTACGTAATAGGCCTTTAATTGCCATGTTTGACCATAGATGTGTTGAAATTTAAGGAAATTTATTAGTATACCGCGGTGTTGACATGTTTCATGGTCAAACGTATTTACCTCAAAGTATGTAGGCTACATTTGATTTGTCTATACAAGTATATTTAGCAACAAGCCACATTTCCCACATACAGTACTATTATTTTACATACAGTACTGTAGATCTATATTTCACAAGAGAGAAAAAAGAAGATTGTATGAAAAAGAATATGAATATTTTGAAAACCAGTAGCATGCAAATCAGTGGGATATGCTGAAAATATAGCTTGTTGCCCAATCATGCTTGTGTAGACTAATCAGAATTTCAAGTAAAATACGTATGACCATGGCATTATGTACATGTAGGCCGCTGCCTATATGATGCATTAGCTTACCCTTTGCGAATTTTTATATGATCTAATGTAAGAGAGTTATGTATTTTTAGAAACCTAATAAAATGTTATGTTTCATACAGTTCAAAATGGTTTATTACACCAACATTCCAATCGATGTCACGATTGTACAAATTATATGATCATGATATTATGATTACCTGCCTGAAGCATCACATTATTTTATTTCATTCATTGGGGTGTTGGCTAATTTATCCCACTATATTCACCTTGTCATAGGCATGCATTTAAGTATCACCGTTGGTGGTTTGAGTAATAAATGTGCCTGTATGTCTGTAGACAGTATAACAATTGAGGGGAAAAGGCGAATACGAAATATATTTTTTATTTGTTTAAAATGCGTGTAATTTATTTTTATTTTTAAAACAAACAGAATCTCTCGAGTTTTCAATTTATAAAAACGGTCGAAGAAACGAGTTTTCCCCTCGGAATGTCCATGTTTTAATCATATAAAAATGTTTTATGGTATCAAACTGCCATTAGTGGTCTTTCATAAACTAATGTTCATAGCAAGTATACCGAATAATACTTTTCAAAAAATATTAAATAAAACACGTAATGATGTGTCATTGTGGGTAGTGTATCGCCTATACAATCCTGTATTCGAATACTGTTAAGTATATATACTAGCAGTAGACTGTGTTGTCATTGGTTCATCTGTATCAACCGTGGCGCACGAATATTACGTGACATCTATACCAGACAGTTGTAGCGCGTTTCTTCCACCCACCGTAAGCAGACTGCCGCCATGTTCCTTAAAAATACTAATACGAATATATTTTTAGAAACTCGTTCACCCACTTTCTCCATGAAAGGTCGAGCTCCAGTGAATACTATAATAATATAAGAGGGGCATATGGTTGATGATAAATAGAACAAGGAACGATTGAAAATAGAACCAGGAAATATTGAGAATAGAACCAGGAAATATTGAAAATAGAACCAGGAAATATTGAAAATAGAACCAGGAAATATTGAGAATAGAACCGAAAGAGTGCATATCCGGGGTTAGCAACGGTATTTAGATGCCTCGTGATGTGTTAAGTCAGGACATAGATTGTCGATGAACGATTGGTTAAAACATAGAGTATAAGGCACCTTATATATAGTAATCTATGATTAAAAGGATATCCCTGTAATAATCACACGCTACGGGCATGCTTCAACAGCTGTTCAAATGGAACCGCTTCAAATACATGTTCTATTACTATGGCACGTTCTATTTCCTACTTGAGTATGCGATAAAACCTTGAAATCAATATTATTCAAACTTTCAAAACTTTGCTTTATAGAAATTAAGTACTATAGTGTATATTAAACGCGGAAATACAATATTATTTGAAGATTTTAAAAGTGGTGAAAGTATCTAATTACGGCAGTGCCAGTAACAAATGTAATGTATGCGATGTTTATCACATTTAATGATATTGCGCGGAATAAGCATTTATCGGTTACCACGTAAATTTATTGGATATTATTTCACAGTATTTTATTTTATATATTCCAGAAACAGCTATAGACATTGCATGTGCAAGTCTTGTTCTTACCCTACAGAACAATTTCCAATTATGTTAAATAATATTGAGAATTGAATGGAACAATAGTGGTAAAAGAATAACGTTATGACGACCTTGTCTGATTCGAAATTGTTCCTCGCGAAGCTAATATATGTAGTATAATATTTATATTTAAAGATGACATGAATTCTTTATTGACACTGCCTTCGTCTGTCCTTCAAGGCATTTCATCATGTCTACACTTCCGCAATTTGTCATCGGAATTACTGTTTTATATGGAACATCTACGTGACCTCGTGTATACAACATTGTAATACTATGAGATCGTGCAGCACACTCGTTCTCATCATATACCATATACTACCGACAACAAATAAGGGAACGAATGATCATGAAATGATAGTGAATGTGTAACTGCAATATAAGTAATCTATGCAATAACTTTGTGTTTGCATTTAGTTAGTTTGCTTGGTGTTGGCATTATTGTGATATGTAGCCTAATAAGTCACATTAATGCCGACATCAAACAAACCATATGGCTATAAGATGTCCATGGTACCAGAGATCTGTATATGGTCTCTGATGGTACTTATCATCTCTGCGAAAACTGGTGTCGCATAGGGTTTACAACGTATGAAGTTCATGTACATATAAAGTGATGCAACCATGCCTGACACTACTTGGACTAACCAGAAGTGCCCACAACGAGGTCATTCACAAGACTGATATAATGGAAGGATTCTGAGCAAAGTGTTGAGAAACTGCTGCATTACATGGTCATTTCAAGGTCAAGGTCACAGGCAGGGCTACTCCGGTTCACTAAGTAGGCCTATATACAGTATAGATACAGTGCATGAAAAAGAGGTAGAGGGCATTTTAGGTATCACACTTACTTTACAAGCCTGTCAAGCCTGTGGTATTCTAGTTATGAAATGGGTTATGACTTCTTGTCAAGCCACAAGTAGGCTACAAGGCCATTTCTTTTCTTTTTATATTTGGGGTGTTTTATAGCAGACCGTAGCTTAGAATAGCTAGACGTCGTCATTTCCCAACATAGTAAAATGCCCATGGCATTCGGTACTTTATTATGAAAGCTAGCCGTCAACTTTGATGATGATAATTACGTGTTCACCACGGTGGCACAAGTAATAGGCCATCATATGTGCATGTACACGGTACGAATTTGTGTGTGCATGCCTATGTTTATAAAAATAAAAAAATATATGGGTGACATACTGTAATATTTTAATTTTTGTTATTTCCTTGTTATTTTGAGAACAAAATAATATGTTGGTTGATGACATGTACTATTATGCATTTCATAAGATCAAAATAAAGGTTTGTAGTCAACATTTGCACGTTAACATTGACTAAATAGGTATGTAGATGTTTTGAAATGTATACAATGCAGATAGTACCGCCATTGAATCCAAATAAATGTGTTCTAGTTTTATATTATTTGTTCTAGTTTCTTCTATTTTGGTTTTGGGCCTGTATATATTCAAGAGGAATAAGTTAGGGCCAGTAGCACTTTTTGGATATCTATGACAATTTAGTTTCATATTATGCTAACAACGAAGAATTCCCCAACTACAGGCATAGGCAATCTATAAGGACTGGCTCCAGATTCATCAAGCCGAGTGTTGGTAGAATACTTTCCCACAAAGTATCAACATTTATTTTGTTGAGTATAATTCACGACTTTGAATACTACATATATACAAATAAAGTTTATTAGTTTACAGTTGTAACTCAAACGCGAGATTTCATGCGTATTATGTCATAATAATAGTGTTGATCACGTGGTACTTGGAAGACTTGTTGATCACGTGGTACTTGGCCGACTTGCACACACTGAAGTTTAAGTCGGGGAGCGACATCAATAGGATGTTTGTCAATCTCCTCTCACAATCAATATATCTATATGTGTCTTGTCTTGTAAGTTTGGACATGCACGTGAATACTATCAACAAAATTAGGTGACATAGTCACAAAGTAGGAATTCTAAAATTTGAAGTTGAATGTGGGAAACTTAAATGTCTCCACTGTGTTCATTCATACGGACCAAATACATATACATACTTCTGAATCTAAAACATACGGTTGCGGTGTCAACACATTGTTTTCTTTATCGTGTATGTCAGCATTTTCCCTCCCAGTCCGTGATACACAGGGCAAGGAGGAATGCGGAAATATAGAACTAGTCAATAAACGCCAACTTTGATTAAGTATAGCATTAACCATAGCATGCTTTTTACACAGTGACGAGATGATTCATCGACTACTCAAACAGCAACATGACACATACCGTAATGAGAGGTTTTTCACACTATACATTGGCGTTGCCATGCATGCACTAATGCGTGAAGTTTAATATATCTTTAACAGTTTCGAAATAATTATATAAAATTTACGGTAATAAATAAAACGTGATAAGGTATGCATACGTGCATGACGGTGCGTACTGCGACATGTAATAATGTTGCATCTGCCAGATAAAGGACATCTACAAGTGAAAATACTTTAAAATAGTATGACAAAAATCACATCACAAATAATTGTAGATATAATTGTAGTAAATATTAAACAGTTAAAATGATCGTATTTGTAGTTTGATTTGAAATGTGGTTGTCACTGTATTTCAGTAATGTACCCATCAATATCTCGGGATTTGAGCTCCGATTAGGAATATGTGTTTTGTTTAATTAACCTTGCACTTGTATACTATAATTAGACTTATACAGAATTAATAATATTCTAATGTTAATACTTCTTAGAAGATAAAAATGCGACATATAAATCTAACATAAAATAAATTATCTTTTTACATAACTAGCATCTGCACACAGTATCATATTTGGTCAATGGCAAGACAAGGTGATGTGTTCCGTCAACTGTTCTCTCATATATTGAACGAAACCGTAAAGATAAGGAAATAATATGTACGTACATTTCATCATAGTGCATCTGCACGAAGTATTCTAGATTGACTGTCAACCTAACATAAAATACAACATTAAAAATTGTCAGCATAACTTGTGTCTGCACACAGTATCGTATTTGGCTTTAAGATAAGATACAAGATGATGGTTTCCGTCAACTGTTCTCTCATATTTATTGAACGAAAACGTAAAGATAAGGAACTACATTTAAATTTCATCATAGTGCAATTGCACGAAGTATCTTATTTGGCCATGATAAGACAAGGTGATGTTTTCCGTCAGCGGTTCTTTCATATACTAGTATTGAACGAAAACGTGAATGTAGGAAATGTTTATGACCGTGTTATCGTAAATAATGGATGATCCGTGACTCCGCCAGTGACACCGACTACAGTGTGACTTGGGTGTGTCACAAATATTGAAGTTCACCATGATTATTGGCGCAGACAGGTGAGCATGGCATATACTGTCAGAACGAACACAACACTAGCCCGCTAATGATTTCTTTGACATGATTGTCAAGCTGAGTGATTGTCACTATCTAGTTCCGTCTTATGTATAGCAGCTATATCATGATTCTAGTGAATTATTGCCAAACGGGAGTTTATGACCACTAAAACACGAGAAACAATTTGACAAATGTCCATCACCATGCTTGACAAGTTTGAGGAAGAGTGAAAATATCAAGATATTTATTTGTATTTTATTTTGTACTTATACAATACTGACAAAGTTATATTCCAGCATTGTAGTTTCTCTTGTATTATATACAAACTTTTTTTCTCCGATTTTGCTCAATCACAAAATATATGGAATATGACTAGATGTATCACCAACAGAATTCAAGGCATTATATATTACATTTAGTTCCACAAACTTGTACACAAAGACAAAATAAATAAAAATCTGCGTTAAGAGATTATTTTATTAGCATTGCATATATAAATACCATATATGATTATTTACATAAATTTATTACAAAGTTGTTCAAGAATATTTATACACTTGTACAAATATACAAAATCTTACATTCTAATGAATACATTCCATGATACATTAAAAGTCACACCATAACAAATATTAATTCATATCAAAATATTACTACACATAACACATACACATTTCACTATTTCATACGCAACAAAACTATGGTTAATTCCTTTACACCAATGATGCAAATTCTGAACAATTTTAACAGATGATAATGGGAAACAAAAATGACATAGTTTTTTGCACAACCATTCAACATACATGATCTTCCTAAAACAATAATGCTAAAATTAGATGAAAGTATAATTTTACATTCCGTAATGTATGTCTTAAATGACACTTTTGCATTATATTATTAGTATTATAATAATGGTAACGATATGTTCTTAGTATGACCCATTGCATCCTCACACCCTAAGGGTGCTTTATTCTGTTCCACATGAAGTGAAATGGAATAATAAAGTACCCCTGTGACACAAGGATGGGCCCACTCATACTTTTATCCAAACATTCAATTTTGGTTGTGAAATCCCTTCTGAGACTATATTCAACATTGTAATGCATTGCAACGTAATTTACTGTATTGTATTTTTATCTGCAACAAAATAAATGTATCCACATGATCACGTCACATTACAGAAAATAACAATAAATGTACACGACATATTCTGTGAGTTCACTATCACAATTAATTGTATACACACATATTACTAGTAATTAATGAACATATATTCCACACATGTATTAAATCTAAAATATTTTATTCCAGAGGGTATTTTTTCTTTGTTTATTACAGAAAACACAGTAAAGACAATGGTTTTGGTAACATTTTGTTATAATTCATGGTTCATCAATCTTACAAAGATCTTCATAAAGGTATAATTTACTATAAGAATTAAAATATGAATGGTGTACATGTATTTACTACTATAAGGAACCTAGCCTCATATTCTCTCATGCTTTAATAAGTCTCAGGGGTAGAAATAACGCCTGCCTGCGGGCCAAAGGCACTTAAAATAATTGTAGGGCATGCTAACATAATTTCTGGCATGCCCTCTTGGCCCTCTTGATTTTCAATAGTCCGTTTATCAAAGTTTACAACAGGCCTGTTGCCTCAATTGCACAAACCTCTATTAGCATTATTTATACTCAAATCCAAGTTTCCTCCACTTTAACCCTCTCCTTGCTGAAATAGGCAAAAGCACAGCTCATTAGGGCATATCCAATTGCTATCAGCAGGGAGTGGTAAGGACTTCAACATTTATTTTTCATGCTAACTCAACTGTGATTGGTACCATCACTGTAACAACCGCTCAGTTAGTGGAATGATAGAACAAAGGGTCCATTCCTATAGGACCTCATTAATGTTTATGACAGCGTTTCATACACAACATCAACCATTAAACATTTTGTCCTAAGTATTCATGGTAAATTAACCTATTATATCATGCTTCTCAGTCTCTGAGGCAGCAATAGCACTGTTCAGCCAATCAGCACATGGCACCGCCTAAAGTTGGCATAATTAACAACATGTTAAATGTCCAACAAACAAAACATTGCAAGGCAAGCATAGTGCAGGTGACAACATTGTATTCGGGTATAAATGATATTGTGAAGTCATGTGTGTGGAGGAAATACCAAAAGCAATGTTCTGGATCAATGCTATCGTCTATTTGCATGCTTTACATGTGCCCAAACTCCTTGTACATTTAAAGGGGGGGAGAGGGGGAGGGCGTGACTTTGGGACAGGTCAATGCAAATGAGAAAAAAAAATGTATTCATCCTAACAGAATACATTAAGAACCTAACAAAAAAACAAGACATAAATATCAGTTGTTTCTTTAAAACTTAAATCAACAGGAGTATATATAGTATACTAATGTCAAACTCATTCCCAACATTGAAACTGATGCTATAATTATCTATATTAGATTTACAAGAGAATCTTTTGCTAAGACAAGAAATGCTTTAGGTGTAAGCGACCCTACCCCAACCCAGATTTGATAATAAAGCTGAATCAAACATTTGATAATAAAGCTGAATCAAACATTTGATGCCAGGTTCAGCACAGAAGACACATCCTCTGTGTGTTCAAATGTTCTGTCAAGGTTAACCCATTAGTCTCCGCGGCACGGTTGAAGAATGTACTTCCTTGCCTCGCTCAACCGTCTTGCTCAAATATCAGGGAACTTGGCTCTTATTGCCGTCAGCTGAAAATGGATATTGACAAAAAGATTATTTAAAAAAAATATGCATAAACATAAAATCAAAACTATGTCTATTATGAAAAAAGCTCTAGACCTAAAAAATCAATCACACCAAATTTGGGTCACATGACTTTGAATAATTATAATAAAATGTTATATCATCTATCTATATAGTAATTATAAAGGAGTGCAACTAAGGCTATATGCTAGCATTACGAAAATGGCGATCGCGATGTACTGGAGTTTACTGTGGGAATGAACCGAACTGCATTCAGTATTTCCTACTCTAAATATCATTCGTGTTAAACTATGTGCATGCATTTAAGAATTGACAGGAGCAGAAGCCATAGAATAATTATTTTAAGAATATTGTATGAAGACAAAACTATGAACAAAAAGAAACCCTATAGAATTAATCAGACTTAAATTTGGGTTGACATTTCAGGGCTGGACAGTCTGTCTGTGACAGATATCATAATGGGCTGCATTCAAAATTAACAGTAGCAGAAGCTGTAGAATCCTCACCTCTTTTTCAGCCAATTTCTTCTTGGTGAGCATTATCTGAGCCTTCTGCATGTCTCCCAACTTAGCCAGCTGTCGAGCCTCGGCTTCAAAAGACGGGAGTTCTTCCTTCACCACATCCACGTATGCTGTTCAAATAGAAAACCACCTTCTCAAGAGTTTGCTACATAGGGTGTGTTTAGTGTCGAGTTTTCAAATAAAACGCCAAGAACACAACATGCGAGTCTGTAAAGTAGGTCAAGAATACACTCTCCAAATTCCCAAGAGTGGGTTGATCACAGTTTTGTAGGTTGCTGAGTATTATTTCCAGACTTGACACTCGGACCTGTGGCTCTGAAGTACAATGTTCACCTGCCCTGGAAATGTGCTAGTATTTCCATCATTACAGTATTACAATTGAAATGGGCATGTTCATATTATTTTGTCCATATTTTGTTTTGTGATTAATAAAGCTATTTGAAATATTTGGCGAGTTTTATTACAGGAGCATTACAGTATCTCTAATATGGACAATATTTCATGGTATACTTGACTAGTAGGTTATGTAACAAAAAATGTTCATGTCTGTGTCTAAACAATGATCAAAATTAGCAATTTCGACACATGCAAAATCGGACAAAACCTCGGCAGTGAAGTCTCACCTTTCCAAGCCTCCATCCCGCCTTCTCTCAGCTGTTTCTGTTGGATGTCGATCTTCTCCGACAGCATCGAGCTCTTGTGTTTTAGAGTCTGCGTCTGGGTGACACTCAGACTGTCCTTTAGGTACGAGATCTGAAACAGAGGCATCGGTTAATTGTCGTATGGATGCAGAGAGAAGACACTTGTAGAATGAGAGGATTTTAGGGTTATAATACCATTATCCCATCAGTGCTGCTGATTTGATTTACCTTGTGCATTCCATGTGAAATTATTATTATTATGGTATTTATTATTTTTAATTGACGTTTTAGATAAGATTATTTCACATATAAAGTTTTTAAGTTTACAGTAGGAGGGAAACCTGAAATACCCATAGTAAACCTGTGAGTACCGGTTGGTACTGATAAAGCAAGGATTATTATAACTGTACAAAACAAATTAAGGGTCAGTAGCATTTTTGAACATATTAATTTATCATCATACTATTTTAGCGAAGAAGACCCATACATCTACGAGCACTAGCCTAGGTATTCTTAAAATACTTGTAGATACATATAGCAAGAAGAATGGCATTAGATCCCTCCAGCAGTTCCCAAATTCGGTAGAAATTTGCCAAAAAAAATATTTACTGGCCC
>JAUTBZ010161732.1:0-10923 GCA_032361785.1 Lepetodrilus galriftensis | reverse complement strand
TTTCATTCCATGAAGTATTTACCGAGATAATCTACGAAATAGGGGGGTCAATGCATTTCATGCCAAACTATAGTAGTCGGATAACCTTTTTATCTCAATAACGGATTCCAATTCATATTTCAATTAGCTGTAAATAACTGGGTTTTTTTAAATTTATCTATTGAATGAATTAGTTAAATTTGGACGTGTAATTGTCATTTTATAACTGAGAATAATGTTTGCATACGTAACATAATGATTATCCTCTGTCAAAAATAAATGTAAAACAAAATAGCTTGTTCATTCTAACAGAGCAATGACATTATCCTTGTGTTAAGATTGTGTACATGTATGTGTACGGCATATCTTGACATCTCACTCAGACCCCCCACACGTACACTAGGCATTCCTATAGTCCTGTACATGCACAGATACCTAATCACCTGTGACCGTTAAAAAGAAGGTACCCTGTAATTTCACTCCCTACCCAACAATCACCTCGTCGATTATCGTAAATTTACACCTGGGCAAATCCAAAAAAGAAATGCAGCTCATTTTCAGTGCGAACAATCAACCTGTTTATTGTTCACACACCTACGACTCAGCTCCTTCTGGACGTGTGAGAATTGTATCTCCTGAAGACATTTTATCTTCCATGTTCTCGTGTATCGTGTACCGCTTCACAAGGGACCTTTTCACTGGACACTTGTTCTGAGCCTCCCACTAATAAATCAGCATTGTGTTGGCGATCAGTTCCTCTCTAGCCTGTATTAGTATAGACTTCCACTAAGTTCTAGCAACAAGGGAGTCATTAGACCATTGTCAGTGAGATGATAGGTCAAGATCGGCAGTGGCTTCACTGACCAACTACAATATCGCAAATGCCTGCGATGCTTCTGCTTGGGCAGATAATCCAAAATACTGTCGTAAATTAAGCTTCACAGAGGCGGACAGCTTCGATGCGTTGCTGGGTATCATTTCTCGAAGCTCTCATAGCTACTATGAGACCATATTATGAACTCTCTAAATGGGGCTCGTGCACTTACGAGAGCGCTATGTGGTCTCGTAGTGGATTTGAGAGCTTCAACACACTGATCTGTGCACTGGCCTCACCTGTCCGTGTATTGCAATCTGTCCAGGGACTCGTTCCACTGACCATTGTAAGGCTTTGAGAGTTCAAACCCTGTTAGTGAGTTACGGCTCTCTTACGATATTTTGTTGTTGATCAGGACCGCAGAGGTATTCAATACATCAATTACTTCCAAATGTTGGTCATCTGTGTCTTGTGAATTGTTTTCATTTATTGCAACTGTTCAAGGTCATGCAGAATTCCACATCCTTGTAACCTTGTACTAGAGACTTGGCCCCCGAGATTGCGAAACATTTTTGAGTATGACTTCATGTTCAAAGGTTTTCTTCACAAATTGCTGTATAGCTTGAACATGAAATTATACTCATAAAGTTTTGTAATCTCACGGCTGGCCTCCACGTGTGTGGAGCATCCTCACTATCGTATCCTTTTGCAATAGCAGGAAGTGACGTAAGCCTCCATTTACACCCAGACTACCTGTACAACCCTTTTGTGAAACACAGAGGCATTGTCTTTTTGAAGCGTTAAATTGTTCTCTTTATCATATTTACATTAATCAGCACGGAATTTGATGATGGTGTCTATTCCTCCATGTTGGAGTATGTATAGACCAAATGTGCCCACACACTTTGCAAAGGTGCAATTTGTTACCAAATATACCCACCCAGCCGACGTACATGTTTATCTCTTCCCTGTAATCATGGTAATCTCCTCCTCCTAGTCCTATAATAGTCCTACCCTCGTTGACTGCTCATCCACCCGGAATAATGTGCTGTGCTCAGCCACCCGGAACTCCCATCTGTGGAAGTCCTGATAGGAATTGGCACCGTTCCAACGTCGGCCATGACAGACAAGTAGTTCCCTTTATTTCAAGTCTTGTCATGCATTCCAACGATTGAAACTAAAATCATTAATTCGAGGCGTGCTTACTATGTTTACATCAGGCTTCCTGAACTAAAATTACATTGCACTGAAGTTGCTCTCGACTCGAGCACAGCCATAGAGTTGAATGCGGGAAACGTGTCACAATGCATACGATAAGCTGCTGTGGTAGTGTATAAGGCCAAAACTGTTGAATGATCGCAATTAACCATCTCCTTGCTGAAGGCAAGCAGATATGCCATGAAGAGCAGTGCCTGTACCCAATACAGCAGGGAGAGGGTTAAAACCAGTTGCTCCTCACTAAGACTATGTGTATCTGAAGTTCCTTGTATGTCTGGTTTAGTCTTCATTTTGATGTCAGCTTTGTGCTTTTATCAGCGATTCTTTGCAAGATATTATTATACAGGGTTAGAACTTAACTTTAAAACATACTCGCCTGAATAATGATATAAATAACAAAACATGAGATCTTTACTACTAGCCCGTAGGATACCTTTAACATTAGGAGAAATGGATCGCGCCGCCAGGCGAGTGGGAACTTCTATCCCTGATTATACATTGCTTTATTACTAAAAGTTGAGCAGGCCATTGATGCAAATTATGACAGGATTGCAATTGAACTTTTAAGACATACTCGCTTGAATATTATATAACCAGCACATGAATTTTCTACTAGCCGTATGATACCTTTAACATTATGGAAAATGGATTGGGCCACCGGGCAAGTAGGAACTTATAAACCTTGTCCAGTTTCATTTTTTGTTTATTATTCATATGTGCACAGAGCACTGCCATTTTGAATGATACATTATATAAATACAAGTATTCTTATTATTACTATTACTATTAATATAATTCTTGTTATTAGTATGACATATGTATGACATTTGATGTCTATGTTCCAGGAGGACCTCCAACAACTGTTGATTCTGAAGCTGCCCAACATCTATGCCATCAGCAGGGAGCCACTCAAAGGTATGGGACACCACCTGTTGCCAATAATAAGCTGAACATTTAGTGTAGCTACCTTCATCAAGCTTTGCCCGATCAGAGCAGTGTGGTCCTGTGGTGCTGCATCGGATTGTAAACCTGAAGAATTGAGTTTGAATCTTATCTCTGGTTCCAGTATTTTCTCATTGATGGAGACCTGTTTCACATGCACAGAAGTTTGGTATCCCTGTTGATATTACTATGACAGTTATTGCAGGTTATCCTCCTTTAACCCTGTACCACTCTGTACCACCCTGGTTACAGTCAAAGGGATATGACCTTCCGGCTTTGGTTCATTCCCACCATTAACATATCCAAATCAACATTACTGAAATAATATATTTTATAATGGTAGTGCAAATGGAAAGAAAAGTAATCAATAGTAAATTTAACCAATTTATAAAAAATATATATATTAAAAGAATCTTCTTCTTCTTTTTTTTAAAAACTGTGTCCAAAGTAATTATGAATAATTAATATATTTAAACAATCCTATTGATCAAAGCTGACAGGCTAGTCCAGGGTTTCTCCGAACGCGCAATCCTGTTTCCCATATGCAAAAATTGCAAGTTTGGACGCACTTTATTAATAAAATTTGTCGATAAGTATATCAACATGCGTCCCCAGGACTCTACAAAATTGAAACCTAAGTGGAACTCTGCTAGTCAAACCGATCCATGCTATACATAGCTGGTCCATGTATTCACTAGTGTGTTAGTGGATAGATTAATATAAGATTGCGACGCCTTATCCTGTTATCTGACAGTATCGTTTATTGCATGCCTTTGTGTTAGTTTTATATCGGGGAATCCACGTTTGTTTGTCTGTACAGCTAGATATATCACTGATTACCATATGTGGGTTGTGGCTTGTTTACCATCCTAAAATACGTGTTGAAGCAAAGCATTTAATACTATTAGGAAAATGTTGTCATTATGTAAAATGTAAATTTTGCGACATCTGACAAATACAGTATTAGCAGGACACTAGACATTTCTCACAATGAACAGTTTGCAGTCATACTATTTGTAAAAAAATCTAAAGATGCTTTCTTGTCGTAAAAGCGATTCTTGCTGCGACGTAAAATAATAATGGCCATGAATGTGGTGCTAGTGATAACATGTTAATTTACCGTGGTCAAAACTAACTCCAAGTAATAATCCACCCTAAAAAAATAACATATTCTGTTTCCCTACTTCAATGTCAACTATTCATTTCCTCTGGTCAAAAATCACTACAGAGGTAACCAGCACTAAACATGTTAATTATTCTGTATGGGAATCTAATCATCTGAGCCAGGGTTAGGGTTAAACGTTCCCAATTCTCAAACGGAAATACACAATCTAGAAGTCTTTCCCAGACCCGAACAAAAGTCTTTTCAGACCTGGGTGGCCATGAGGGCAGTACAGTAATTTTACTCAGTAATTTATATCACAATTTCCAGATTACTGCCGGACAATTGCTTGCATGTTCAGCAGATTTCTTTCCACGCAATTGCTCCAACGCACTTGTGCCCGCCCACAAACAGGCGAGACAATGGATGGCGGTCTCTCACCCGTATCCTAGATCCGCCGAGATCCATATTTCAGAACCGGGGACAAATTATTCCACATTCCATGTTAATATTTAATGCAACGAGTTGCCGAGACCTGTCCGTAAGTTGGAGGGAATGGTCACGCGTCCTTGAATGCTTCATCAATACTGTATTATCATATCCACGGAGGGTGTATTCACAATAATCCACGACACTGACAGTCAATATGGAATGAGATAATTGTTTGTTAGTTAGTTCTGTATCAGTGGATAAGTTCATCAGTGATATTAGGATTATCAAGGAATGTACCGTGTCTGTAAAGTGTTGCACTTTACCATGTTTACCGGTCTGAATAATGTTTCAAATTACAAATAATGAGACCTCGTTTATATGATTTTTTTCTTTGTTTGTATGATTTCATTAACAAATGGAATGATTCTTGCTGCCGGCTAAGCTAAAGTCAGTTTTGAAATTATTGCACTTTGTTAATTGTATGGTATAGCTTTTACTGTGTATGCAATTAGGAAATGTTGTTTTCTTTGTAATCTGACTGTTCTGCATATTGTGGGGAAGATATTGACCTACTGGGATGGATTATAAACCCACCTTTAATATATTCCAGTAATTTCCTAATATAAATTGATTCAAGTTTCTAGGAATTATAACTTTAAAGGTAGTTGGCCATTGGTCCAGGATTAATTT
Organism: Lepetodrilus galriftensis; assembly: GCA_032361785.1. Lineage (NCBI taxonomy): Eukaryota > Metazoa > Mollusca > Gastropoda > Lepetellida > Lepetodrilidae > Lepetodrilus > Lepetodrilus galriftensis. The sequence goes on along the minus strand of JAUTBZ010161732.1, from coordinate 5,746 downwards.
CTGGAAGTCATTGACATACTCAGCACAATTAACATTGACATCATCAACTGCAAGGTTTAACACTGGCAGAGATTTCTGTGGAATTTCAGACTGATTATAACAGATCTAACCGTACTGATTATAACAGATCTAATCAGAGACTACAAAATATTCTAAGCTCAAGCTCAAATGTTATACTGGGAGTTGTGAACAGTAAAGACGTATTCGGAACAGTTTATTAATTTCGGGATATGTTGGTGGTAGTGGAGATCCAGAGCTGGACATGCTTCATGAAGCCGTAGTACCCAGTGAGACATCTGTAGCCTCTTGTAAGTGCTCTCAGTTGCTACATCAACAAGACTACTTACAAGAGAGTTATGGTTCCATAGTGGGCATAGGTGCTTCAGATGGTGTTGATGCTTGTAGGATGCAAACGAGGATGTCCTTCCTGGAGCTCTGTGTACATTGGCAGCGATAGAAACTTAACTTTAAAACTTGCTAGCCCATATACGATAATGATACAAATTACAAATGTTATGAGTTTCTACTAGTCCTTAGGATACCTTTAGCATTGGGAGAAACAGTCTAGCAGACTTGTTAATTTTGATCCCTGCATTGGAGTCTCTAGCAAGGAGATTGCTACTAGAAGTCTCTTTATTGCAGACTGTAACTTTTATGTAGTTCTCTGTGTATTACAGACTCCATGGAGAGTATTACTGTAGTTCTGTGTCTATTACAGACTCCAGTTTCGAGGAGATCAGGAAGGTTCTGCTGCTGGTGCTGGGCTGTGCGGTGCAGTGTGAACACAAGGAAGACTTCATCGAGAACATCAAGCAGCTGGAGATAGAGGTGCAGCATGCCATCGTGGAACACATCAAGGAGGTACGTTGTATCTTGTCACTAGGGCCGGGTATCATGTCACGGTGCTCTCGTATCCACTATGAGACCGTAGTGCTCTCTTAGCTATCGGTGAGATTGACGAGTCGTGAGAGGTGGGTAGTGGCACAATGGTAGAACATTTGGACTTCAAAGCCAATGGCATCAATGGCATCAATGGAGGCCAGCATCAATGTTTGCGAAAGTTAACTTTATGATGTGATATTGGTAAGATGCGCTCTCGGTACCGTGGCAATTCAAAGTTTTGCTTTCACATCAGGTTATTTTCCCAAGTGAGTTTTATAGACATGTACGGTAATTCATATTCCATAGGAAGATTTACAAATGGAAGTGCATTCATGATCAGTTTGAAGATAATTTTATCATGTTAACAGGACTATTTATTAGTTTTGGGCAAAATAATGGTGTGTGCATCAGTACGATCATAATATTAAATGTATATTCAACTAAGTAAAATGTCAAATATAGTTCATAGATTTATCTTTTTCCCCCATTTACCTTTTGAATTATTTCTTCCTAAGCTTTGAGCAATGCACAATGGAAGCAGTATTAGATGTATAGAGATAGCTGTTGAGGGTATACAGATAGCTGTTGAGGGTATACAGATAGCTGGATAAGATGTGTGTGTACATACATATTACTGACTGTATATCTACTGCCACACAAAGACCTGTGTGGGCTGATTTAGTCTACACCAGGCAGTCTATACATGTTATATAATATGAAAGGAAAACGGTAAAGGTTTGTAATATGACAATGCAGGTGACCTTACTTGGCTTTGGCGTGTGTGTGTGGGGTGGGGTGGGGCGCACATTCAAGCTATAGGCGACTCGTAATTTAATGCCCTAAACTATACATAGACCAGTAATGCCCTTTGATGCATGGTTGGGATTAGTTGTAATCGCTGCTGGTTAGGCCAACTCTCATTGCCGGCAGGAAGGTGAAGGTTAAATTAATTTATTATTATTATTATTATTGTTATTGTTATTATTATTATTATCACGTATAGGTGAAAGATTTCCGCTGTGACGTAAAACAATAACTCACTCACTCATTATTATTATTGTTATTATTATTATTTGAGTATATACCCCATAACGCCATACGGTTATTATTATTCAAATTAGTGATTTAGGAATTTGTGTTCAAATTCAGTGTGTATTTTCTATTAGATCTAAAATGGGACATAATTTGGAAATTATAGCCAGGAGCCCCTTCCACAGTGCAATCTTAGCGCTACAAGTCGTAGCTCCTATACGGTTATACATCGTTACGACCCGTAGCGCTACCATTGTTCTGTGGAATGGGGGCCAGAATGGTTCAAGCTATTGACTGATTCTCCGTCTCTTCAAACTGGTAATTTAAGAGAATGTGTCGGAAAATAATCAAATGTGATCATATGCACACTAGCGCACATGCCGTGCACACTAACTAACGAGCTACACACCGTTCATCATCACCTGGCCTGCAGCACAACATGCTGGGAAATATCGACTTCATTAGTCTTCATTATGAAGTAAGCCAGACTTGAATCCAGATCCAGGGTTCAAAAGGCCATGGTGTTAATTTAGCTGCGGGTTAAACATACAAATTAGAAAAGACTGGTAAGAAAACTAATGAATTTCGTCCCCGGCTAATTATAAATCATAAACAAACAGCAGGAATCGAAAATCACACTCGGGGTGCCCGAGAGTAATAGCCCCTTTAGCATGATATTAATTTAACATAAAGGTATATCCTAAGGGCTACTAGATATTAACTCACACCCTAGTAACACTTGGATAAGCCCTTTTATCAGCCTGTTAAAGGTATAATCATGTGCTAAATTAACACTCGCCAAAGGTATTTTTATCACAATGTTTAAGGTGTCATATACGTGATAAAGGAATTAACACATGCCCAAAAGCTTGTATTACAATAAAGGTTTTATTCTATAGTTGAGGAATAGTAGAACATGTTTTGAAGTATTTCTCATTTCTATTTTTTTTATTTATTATTATTATTTTTCGTTATTATTATTTTTATTTTTTATTTTTTATTTTTTTTAATTATTATATTTATTTTTTAATTATTTGCTTACTAATGTACTGTTACTTATATTAGATTTGTTTATTTATTCATTCATTCATTCATTTATTCATTTATTTAGAGTTTTCAGATTTATTTATTTACCGTATTTAGGGTTAACAAACCTGATAGTCTACTGTTGACATTTGTGTTAATTATGGTAGTCAGAATTGTCCAAGGGTAATTATTTATATTTCTCATATACAGACTTTATGGTCATTAAACTGACATTTAACAGTTTGATCTTATTATAATATGAATAATGTCCTATGGTAGTCTGTGATAATGTTGGTATATAAATTGCCATAAATTGCCAGTGATCAAATCATGTCTGGATAATTGTTGTTTTAGCGAGATAAATTTGGCAGTTTGACCCATGACCTTACGTTCATCAGAAAATGGACACGATAGTGTTGTCAGTTTCACAAATTTAAGACAAAGTGTTTTTCTTTTGCACGGATTAACCCCTTGCTGTGTTTTCACCTGGCGCTGGTTAATGGGTTAAACCCAGCTGAGGCGATGGATTCTAATGACGTGGATGATTGGTTGATTGGGCGGAGCGTGTGTGTTTTGTGCATCAGGATGTCTCGCTGGCCGTCAGTGGAGCAGACACATCTGCAGATGTCCAAAAACCTCTGAAACCAGTTGTACGATGACCACTTTTTGAGTACAATTTCATGTTCAAGCTCCAATTTTATATGAGAATTTGTGAACAAAATCTACAGTTGAGCATGAAATCGTACTCAAAAAGGTTTCGTAATCTCGGAGCCAGTTAGTTAGGTCTGAAAATCTTAATTTTCTTCATATGAAATCTGACTCAAATTCTTATATTTTTTTACTTTGGTTTTTATACAAGTCTGGTTCACTTATGGGTGAAATGTTCCCGCCGCAACAATGATAAATTCATTCGAAACTAGTATAGTAGATGCAATTTATTGAATAAATTTAGACATATCCTATATGTTCATTGACCAGTTCTATTACGATCGTTTGTGAATTTGTAAATGGTATTCCACTAACAGAAGCATGCCGAGTCCACGGTTAATGCTGATAGGCTGCGTGCTGTCCTGCACTGTGTCCAATCATGTGCCACATGGCTCCGTGTGATTATCTCTGTATGAGATGTGTGCACCTTGCATGGAACATCCTGTAGTCTGTGGCTGTGGCTTTATCAATCATACAGTTTATCTTTATTAAAACTGTTTATGTTTGTGTGTGTGCACTCGCGTGAATGTTGTGTGTGTATGCGCGCAAGTGTGTATGTGTGTGTGTAGGAGGGGGGGGGGCTGTGTGTATGTGGCTGTGTCTGTGTGTGCGCGCATGTGTGTGTGTGTGCATGCATGTTTCTGTGGGGCTGTGTCTGTCTGTGTGTGTGTGTGTGTGCATGCATGTGTTTGTGTGTGTGCGTGCGTGGGTATGTGTGTGTGTTAAATATGTAGTACAGTACTTTAAAACCATTGTCATAGCACAAATACTTCAATAACGTTATTACAGCACATTTTGAAAGGATTAACCAAAGATGGCACACTTACAGTTGCACTTCCTCCCAGGGTATAGGTGACATACGGAAACTTGGCGTAGGAAACAATCCCACTGTGGTTATCTCCCTTGTTTCTCAAGGTGAACTCTTTCAAAAGCTTGCCCCGGCTGTTATGGACCTCCAGATGGTTTGGTTTGACTGGATCGGGATACGTCACCACGATGCTGTACTCATGAACGTCGATGTTGTCGAAGGCATAGTCCTCGAATTCTTGTTCCACGATTCCTTCCAGTTTCATCTCCTCCATGCTGTGAGACGCTGGGTCCATGTTCCGGAACTCACTGCAATGAAACAAAATGTTTAAAATATCTACATAATATTTGTCCATTCGAATTCCAAAACACCAAAAGAAAGCGCATAGGTGAATACAAGTACAAAGCATTTAATCACATTTTATTCATCAGAATATGGTTAGATAAAATGTTTAAATCAAATAAAGTAATTCTTATTCACTGATGCTCTTTTATCTGGCAATGATCAATTTCCTTTTCTTTTAATTATTAAATAGAACACTGTTTATATCCTATTTGTAATTAATGTGTGGGCAATGAATACTAGTAGTATAGTGTATAGTCTGGTTACTTAACCCTCTCCATACTGAAGGCAACTGGAGATACCTTAAAGAATAGTGCCTGCGCTTAATCCAGCATTGAGAGGGTTAAAAGTCTTGTATCTGCATGTCGTCCAACAGCTATGTACTACATTTGGCAATAACTGTTTTGCACGTATTCAAGTTCATATCTAGGGTCATTAAGCCTTGGTATTGCTTATTGAATATCATGAATACGGTACTTCTTGTACACATACACACATTTGAAATACTGATCAGTAACATACATGGAGGTTAAATTGATTTAATTTTAAGTCACAGGCAATTAAATAGTAACGGCAGTGATTGGAGACATAGTGGTAAGACAAGGATGGAAACATAAGCACCACCAACACCATCTTAACTGATTAAATGTCCAACTTTATACCACAACTGTCTACTGAGACACACATGTCCAACTGAGACACAACTATATTCTGAGTCCCAATCATCTACTGTCTCCCATTGTCTAGTGAGATACACATATCTACTGTCTACTAAGACACACATGTCCAACTGAGACACAACTATATTCTGAGTCACAATCATCTACTGTCTCCCATTGTCTACTGAGATACACATATCTACTGTCTACTGAGACACACATGTCCAACTGAGACACAACTATATTCTGAGTCACAATCATCTACTGTCTCCCATTGTCTACTGAGATA
>JAUTBZ010161721.1:0-10923 GCA_032361785.1 Lepetodrilus galriftensis | reverse complement strand
GACGTGTATAGTAACTTGTTATATCGATATTCATCTGAAAGCATACCAATAGCCTACAATTTTGGACTTAAAATTAGGTGGTATTTCTCATAATAACACAGTTTCAAATTTACCTTTAGTAAAGATCACATTTTGGGATGAAATTACAGCGTATTGACATTATCCTGCAAACTTTCAAAATAACATTTTTCTACAGAATACATTGAGGACGTGTTGTAAACAAGACAATTCAGACATAAGTTTTAATAGTTCTACTGTACAGAGAACATACAACACACATACACCAATACAACATAGTATTAAAATGAGATTTTACAGAAGCATGCATTTATGTATTTGAGTGTTCATCAGTATACTATGTATCACTAAATCACTATGGCATTCATCAGTAGAATTGCTTTTTCTCCAGACGGTCTTTGATTGGTGCGTGTTGATCGGACTCTGCGAATTGTCCATGACATCATACCGAATCATGAAGACTTTCTGAATGTAGAACAATCAGCTTTATTTCCCCGCAAACATATCCTGTCTGCTTTCATCTTGTGAATTAAAGATCCGCCTAACCCAATATTGATCACCATAAGCAAGATGTTTTTCAGTACGCAAATGTAATTAATCAAAGCTATCGCGGAAGTTTGATGCTATGATCAGTTAGTTTTATTACATTGGTAGAAAAAGTAAAGACTGACGTTATTAGAGTTTACTGGCGATTCTATATATAGAACTATTGATTAAATGTTGCCATTACAAACAGATGTGTTAATTTTAATGATTAGAACGGTAATTTACTCAGATGTGTTTACCATGTTCAAACATAGACGGGGAAATGTAATACATACTTCCGTAAAACGTTACACATACTTGCGTTATTCTCAAAACGAGGTTAATAGGAAGTACAGCATTAACGTGCACTCGGTGAAACATATACAAACATATACACAATTATACAAACATATACAAACATATATAAACATATACAAACATATACAATATACAAACATATACAAACATATATAAACTCGTTTTAAAAAAAGGGGAAGATATAAGGTAGTGTAGGTCCTTTTCAAACATGGTATCTTTAGACATTCTCAAAGACTTGTTCAAGACACATTGAAGTTTTACTTGAAGTGGTGGTATAGGTATTTATAGACGTACTCTCAAGCAACTTCCCGGGAAACAGAAATCTATCTCTGCAATGATTCTCAGTTATGTCACTGTGTAAAATTAGTTTGAAAATTACATATTGCTCGTAATTCGAAACAGTCAATGCACCATTAATTGCACTTGAACTAATAATGTAATTAATCAAACTAAAATGTAATCAGGTTTCAAACACAATTAATAATTAATTGCAAATAATTGAGCAAATCAGTAGGGTTATAGCTCTGTTCGTCTGTGGATGCTGATAAATGTGCATACAGATTAGATTGTTATAAAGTGTTATGATGTAGACATGGTAATGAGAATAACTTTACGTGAACAAAATGAGAACATTTATGTCCAACATGAGTACTCATAGTTCATCCATGGTCTGTCAGTACCTGGCGCTGCTCGAAGGTTTACTATAACATCCAGCGCTACGAATGTTGCGTGTTTCTCCATTCCCTAAACTGACAATACCGTGATATAAGTGAACAAATCTTGAAAACGGCTTTAACCTGTTCGAATTAAGAGAGGAAGTACGGTACTAGGCCAAGCTCATAGCATTAACACCCTGGTATGTCTACTGTAACACCCTGGTATGTATACCGTATTTTAAATATTTAAATATTAAAACAAGCAAACACACAATTGTAAGTGTTAATTTTCATATTACCCTCGGAATTACTGTCGGACACTACTACGGTTCTGTTTATGGACGTTTACCCTCGGAATGTCGGACACTACACACATTGTTTCTGAACGACCTCACTACCCACCTCAATGATCGGCCATTCTAACAGTTATTGGACGTTAACTCCAGGAATTGAAACACTACTGCCTATAGACGCCCCCCCCCCCATCCGGTACCAATTCCCACCCCACCCCCGGCACCCATTCCCCATTCCGCGACCGACCCGTCGAGGAAAGTCTCAACCAACTCTCTCGGATGAAAGCCGGTGACTTTGACGATGGCACCCATTCCCACTCCACCCCCGTACCCATTCCCACTCCACCCCCGGTAACCATTCCTACCCCCCGTACACATTCCCACCCCCATCCTCGGTACCCATTCCCACTTCCTCCCCCGGTACCCATTCCCAACCCCAGGTTCCCATTCCCACCCCCACTCCCGGCACCCACCACCACCCCCGACGGGGAGTCATGTACTAACTGACCCTGCGTGATGCCTTCAGATCCGACAGCGGATATACACACCACTTCATCAGTGACGTCATAAATTAGACCGAGGTGAAGAGCCGAAGATGTTGCGCATGTCAATACAATCCTGCCGCCTCACCCCAGTCTCGGGTAATCAGGGTTAACTGCAGACGCTCGCTTCATCATCACGTATTATCAATTATCCCAATTTCCTGGTGTTTATACACCCCGGTGCACACTATGGCGTGGGTGGGGGCTAGTCCAGCGTATTAAATAACATTACTTCTGGATTTACGTGGAATTCCGTCTGCATAGTGGCATAATTCCATTGTCATGGTAACCCCATTACGCCAGATAAGACAGCGTTAACGTCAATATTGTCTTAGATAAGATGCTTTATCTGGTCGAGTGGGCTCTAACTGGGAAACCTTTCATGAAGCGCTCAGGTCCATTATAAGAGACCATAGCGGTATTGTAGTGACCGATGAGGAGGAGATACGAGAGATACGAGAGCCCGTGGTCTGTTAGTGGATACGAGAGCACTGTATCCTGTTAGTGGATACGAGATCGCTGTGGCCTGTTAGAGGATACGAGATCGCTGTGGCCTGTTAGTGGATACGAGAGCACCGTGGCCTGTTAGAGGATACGAGAGCACCGTGGCCTGTTAGTGGATGCGAGAGCACTGTATCCTGTTAGTGGATACGAGAGCGCTGTGTCCTGTTAGTGGATACGAGAGCACTGTATCCTGTTAGTGGATACGAGAGCGCTGTAGCCTGTTAGAGGATACGAGAGCACTTTGTCCTGTTAGAGGATACGAGAGCACCGTGGCCTGTTAGTGGATACGAGAGCGCTGTGGCCTGTTAGTGGATACAAGAGCACTATGTCCTGTTAGAGGATACGAGAGCACTGTGTCCTGTTAGTGGATACGAGAGCACTGTGTCCTGTTAGTGGATACGAGAGATTTTCGGAAGGGTGCTATGAGCGGCCAGACTTCTATCGTGTTGAGCAACATGGTTTCGGATAACAATGCAGGATTGAAAATAGAGTAAACAATAACAGGTTTGGAGAGATTTGTGATATCAGATCATCTGAAGTACAAGATAGCTGGATGATGGCATCATTTGGACCAATGTATATGTAACTGTGTCTGTCTTGAGAAAATTTAAGCAATCTCAATTTTAATACAAACTGTTCGACGAAAGCAGTTGCATTGCATTATTATATGACTTATATACGTAATAATGAAGTATCTTTGAATCCAAAATTAATCTCACTGGACGTTTTACCGCAAAATCGAAATTAAATATATCTGTCTAAACTGTGCGAATATATATGAATGATATTACCCTTCATTCACCTAGCTGCTGCTGGTGCTGCCGATGGTATGAAGTGATCTGCAAATCGTATTAGATACCCTGTGAAATGACAAACGTCGTCCGAATCACACTCTCGGAATATATACAACGTATTATCTTTACTACGTGGGTAGAGGTCTCATAGATTGAACCTGAAAAGCCTAATATCAAGATTTAACTCTGCGCTGAAGGTGCTTAATAGGTGTTCTTGAACACTCAGCTTTGACAACTTCTTCGCGAAGACCTTCTGGAGTTTGACAGGGAACATGTAACGTAAGAGAATATTGCACTGGGACACTTTATCTGTGGTGTTATAGTGCATCAGTTGTCGTGTCATAGTGCATCAACTGCAAGAAAAACGTAATTGACAGGAGAATAGGATCTCGACATTTTGATTACAATATTATGCTAGATGTAAAAACTATTCTTTGAGCCTCTCCAAGATTGAAAGGAAGTGTGGTATACTCGACAAGAATGAAATGTGGAAAATGATTTACACTTAGAGGAAGGGGAAGTGACAAAGACAGACAGACAGACAGAGAGAGCGAGAGAGAGAGAGAGGGAGAGAAAGAGATACAATATTCTCGGTGACATATAGAGTTAAAGATAGCCAAAGTAATACTGAGAATAGGAAAGAGAGAGTAAGGGTGAGAATGCTAAGGAGAATAAAATATAGAAAACGATAAGAGATGCATATATATATATATATACACACACACACACACATACACACGCGCGCACACACACACACACACACACACACACACACACACATACACACACACATACACACACACACACAAATGGTTTCAACCATTATTTCCAATTCACCATTAAACACATCCTCTTTCTACTATCTTGACATGACATCATTGACACATCCTTGACACATCCTTGACACTTCCTTGACACATTCAATGACCAAAGTCGTCATGGAAGCGGTGACCCTAACCTACGAGCCACTAAGTGGCCTATCTCTGTTAGCTCTGTTTGTAGTGCTCTTGTCAAACATTGTGTACTGTTTCTATTGACAATAATCTACTCATTTCCTTGCTTCATGTTAACTAACAAAGTCGCTTTGCCGGGTCATGTTTCAGCGAATGTCAGCCCCGGCGTAACTTACGTTGATGTCAACAAGACGGCGGCGGTAACACAGAACAATGTCACTAATGGCCAAATTACATTGCACTGGAACCGTCGCCCCGGTTGTGTAAGGATATATGGGCAATTCAATTTAGGTACAGGTAATCCCATGAATCTGCCGTAGTGGCCATTCGTATGCGCCCCGTGAATTAGCATTCAGTACAAGAGCATGGCCATGGACAAAGGTTGAAACCTGATTTTCCGAATGATAAAAGCTGACAAGACATGCTCAATTAGGAATAACGGTCACTGTAACCAGATGTATTCGCTGTGGGCTCTGTACCGCGTTTACAGAATACGTTCACCATTCCAGAATACGTTCACCATTCCAGAATACGTTCACCATTCCAGAATACGTTCACCAATCAAAGAAGGTCTCCTGTGTTATCGTTTTCATAGTAGAATGTTTAATAATATATATGTTGACAATGTCACAGCAAAAACGCTAGGTGTACTGTTAGGTGTTCGAGCCAGGACACATGCAAGCTCAAATAATAACCAGGACACCCGAGATGAAGATGTCCTGCAAGGATCCTGTCTGATCATGTTAGGATCCTCAGACAGGACATCTAACTACAGCGAAACATGACGAGTGGTCCAGATGAGATCCTGTTTAAACAAATTACTATATTGTCCACTTAATGTTCGTTAAAGGATGTTCAGTAGCAATGAACGGGTTTATTTTCAGACAATATGTAAAAACTCATGCAGCTTGATTGTACATGGTCTCACACTTAGCCGTCAATGTGTAGCCTTCTAATCGACGACACCAAACCTAGCAATTTTAGAAATTGGGTTGATTATTCCATATACAAATAACAATAACAAATGCATAGATACGAGACTACAAAATGGTCTCAATGGCAGAATACACGGAACTGACGCCGATGTTTCATTACAGCGTAAACTCTCTCCATGCTGAAGGCAACCAGACATGCCCTAAAGAACAGTGCTAGCATCTAATCCAGCAGGGAGAGGGTTAAAGCAGACAGTAGTCGGACCTGTGTTAATTATTTCACATACTGTCGGAAACGCCAGCTAGGAGAAATCCAACAACGGACTTCAACAAGAACGCAGCTCAACGCCAGAGGCAGCGAACACCTGCGTCTAAACTACAACTGCGGTATATTCCAGACTATTGTATATTAATATATCAACCTATGGCGGCACATTCTCTTAAAAATCAATTACCTAGCATAAAATACAAACCAATCATTGCATAGTATTGCATTTTAGTCTACATTCATGTCTGGTTGCAACTCTTCTCTGAACATTGGCCCTGTTTCCCTATTCCCCTGATGGGGATGGTGCTAAGTACGTCTATAGACACGTGTAGGCTATTAAGGATAGTACATAACTTTGTAATATTTGATTTTTCTTGAGTTAAAAATGTAATATTCCCGTACTACGTGCCAAGTTCAATGAACAATCGCATGCTCGTATTTATGTTTTAATTAAAATGTATTATAATTATTTTTAATCCTCCTTTGAACCTGCGATCTTTCTAAATAATTATAGTTTAATCAATTGTGAACTCACTAAAATGTTACCGTGTTTCTTCATACTTTTAAGCAATCACACGATCCGGTGGGTAATGACACCTATTCAGATGCACGTCTGCGCTAAAGCTCGGCTGCAGCAATTGCTTTCAGGACTCCTTCAACATCTCGTACCGCTTTGACATCACCTTAATTTGTGTCATTTTGATTTAAAAAATGAGAAAGTGATAGAAATGGAAAGTCCAGTGCGAAAAGTTGAACAGTAGGATTCTGATTCAATCCCACGAGAAAAGGAGATAAAATGGAACGAATTGAAGTGGCAAGATCATCAATGGACGCAATATTAAATATTTTATAAACTAAGTTTTCTGCATAATATTCATCATTATTATTAGCATACTTATCATCAACATCATCAGCAGCAGCAGCAGCAGCAGTAGCATCATCATCATCATCATCAAAATCAATACAATCAGCATTATCATCAGCAGCATCAGCTTCAGCTTCAGCATCATCATCATCAGCAGCAGCATTATCATCAACATAATCATCATCATCACAAACATCGTCATCATCATTATCAGCATATTATCATTGTAGACAATGCACAACTAGTATACATACTATACATCATCCTCGATATCCCGGCCATTATGACTACACAAACATTTGAAGGATGTTAAGTGGAGTCATAATGGCCTGTACTTCGAGGATGACTATACATGTGTTTTAGTCACTTGTGAGTTACAAGGACAAATGGAATCTAAAGGTACAATGGTCCTTGTTAGTGAAAACATTTGTAATAATTAAAACAAATCTACACGTAAATAACAATGATACCTAGCAGGAGCCTCATATCCGGTCGAATAATTAGCACTTGATCTAGACTCGAGCAATTGATACCAGGATGAGAGGAGTAATAGAAATAGGTGCTATACAGCCGTGTGTAAATTTAGTCAGCAAGGGAGATAACCCTGCGGCGGGGACTACCAACGTGGCTGGTCATTTCTTGGCGTGCTCCGAGGGTGCGAGTGCTAATTACCTGCCCTTGGACATGGACGATATATGTGTATATTTCTGGTGTGTATCTGCAATGTTGGTGTGTTTACATGGCATTGTTGGCACTCTCCTCAGCTAATTGTGTGGACATGTTCCGACTAAGATCAATGATGTTTCTATACGTGAATTATTATGCTTTGACAGCGTAACTACGGTCTTTCATTAAGTGTGTAGTCAGTGTGCTTGTTCCACAAATTAACAGAATTCATAATGAGACGTGTCAACGAAAATTTAAAGAAAATCTCTAGGTGGATGTCTCAATAATACGACACAAGCTTAGCTCAAAACATGTTGTTTTTGTTTTTACTGTTTCTGGTGGGTTTTTTTAAACAGAAAAACACACCCTTGGCACGTGTTATTCATCCTTAAGTGATAACGTTATCTAGTGGACACATACCCTTACCAGTCGCAACAGATCATTCCTATTATGTTCCCATTCAAACCTGGGTTTCACGAAAGGGTCGTAACTATGGTACCGGTCTTAAATCTAGGCTTAACCTACGTCAGTTCTTGCTATAGAAATAGAAATATTTAGGCTAGGATTACAGTACGACCAATTCGTAAAACAGACCACCAGCTAAACAAACTGCTACGTGTTGACAACGTAGTACTGGACGTTGAACTGGTGCCGCCTTGGTGGCATTGCCTAATATTAGATTATCGAGGTGATGTACCATGCTACTAATGCATCGCTTGCCAATACGAACGCCCGGAAGGTACCAGTTAATGGTTTCTGTCAATGCTATTTGTCTATGTGATACAATTTATACATAAAACACGCAGCTAACCACTTCATCGAAGTAGTAACGATCGGATCCTTGATGCAAGAAAAGTAAAACTACAATAATATTTTTTCCCTAGACAATGTTTTAGTATTGCAATAACGTGTCAAGTAAGGTATACACAATACGAGGATACCCTTATAGACATCTACGTCAGTCTCCAATACAGCCACAATCATCCCACTGGACCCAATAACTCACAATGTATCTACTATTCTGGATCCAATACCCCGTAACAATGCTACACAAACCATATCCTGCTATCAGCATTACAAGTATCTACAGGGACCATAATCGAATATCATGAATGTTATGACTGGTCATTGGTAAATTCTGGTGGTCACGAGAGCGATCCCCAACTGTCATCATTCACTTAACATGGATATATACTCAACATATTAAGTTAGGTGTTTTGATGTAAGGAGGTAAATATGTTTATCCAACACACCACGATGTACCAGACAGAAAGGATAGTCGCCACCGGAGAGTGGGAAACATAAACACTGGTTTACAATGGTGACACGGAAGACTCTACTAGCAGTGTCAGTTGGTAAGTGAGCTACCTTCTGCCCGAAGACGTCGGAGGAGGATTGGAAGTGAACACCATCGCCCAGGGGTTAGGATCCAGGAGCTACAGTAAGCCTGAGGAATGCAATGGTATTCCTGAGTGTGTACATCCCGTGATCTCATAGGTCTACCCATCCTCGAAACCACGGCCATTATAATTTACGGAGGTTAAGTGTAGTCATAATGGCCGGAGTTTCGAGGATGAGGCCGATCTTTGTAATGGTCTTCTCATGATCTTTGTAATGGTCTTCTCATGATCTTTGTAATGGTCTTCTCATGATTAATGGCTTCCTGTTGGATTTCACTCAAGTTGTTCAAGAGGGAATCATCCTGTACAGTGAATACAGATGTTACCCAGTGAATACCAACATAAACTATTTATAGTGGACTAAGATATTCTCGATATCCGGTAGCCGAAAATATACGTGAAAGTGTCCAAACTGATGACACGTGCAGATCCATTGCTCCGAGGACAACGGTTCCAATATCTTCTTACGTTGTTGAGTCCTGAAAACATCTAGATGAGGCTACCATGCTGTACAATGTATATTGGTAATTAGATATAGTATGTACCGCTTTCAAGGCTAGTCTTTTGCCATGAATATATATATCTAAGATGAATACAATTTTGATGACGTATGCTGCGCGTTTGACCTACGCGTACGTGTCTGTATCAAATACATATGCGCGCACATACATACACCGGAACACTGCATGTACTGTGTACTTGTTATTGAAAGACTGTGAGCTCAGAGTTGTAATCACAGTTGATGTTCTACGGTATGTTTACGGAGATACCCGAGAACGTAAATGCTGTGTTGCCTGTAGAGAAGTAAGACAATATCAAGTTCAGTGAAAACAGTGTACTTAATCGTGTCTGGAAAGTCAGATTTCCTCCTCCGATGTAAAAGAAAAAAATACGAATACGTTTCTTGAATGCATTATTGTTTGCCTACATCAATTGTTGGTAAGTTATGGTAACACTGGTTGTACATCAATTGTTGGTAAGTTATGGTAACACTGGTTGTACGGAAGTGTTTGGCATAATTGTATTACACAATGTCTAGAATGAGATAGTCTAGGCGTACTGGGATTCGAAGACGTCAAAGGAACACGTCATAAACCACGTTAAAAGAAACGTTTTCTGTGATCATGAAGTGAGATATTGCAATGGGCATGTTCGTGTAGACCCAGTACACGCCAGTAGCAGTTGTCGTGATCTCCAGTGTACCAACTTCCAGACGATAATGGTCTCGATACAGTTGGTAATTATTCACATTACACACACTCCGTGTTGAGACAGACATCCGTGATTACATGGTGTATTTGATATTTCATTGATCGAACGTTCTCAGAACTGACCCGTTTTCATGTTCTGTCTACCTAAATATTAAAATTACATCATGGTTTTATTTAAAGCTCATGCATGTATTTTTCTTTATAACTCGTCTTCATACTAGTATACAGTAATTTGTTATGATTAGGCTTATTTTGGGTAATTGCAATATCATATTGTAGTCCAACGACTTTTCATATCCATCATGCATACACAGAAATCAATTATCTCCAAAAGCATTCTTAAAACGTGGATCCTCCTATTATTTAGTATCTATATAGGCTTTCTGTAAGTCAAATCAAACAACAATCTACCTGAAATACTCATGTTGTGACATACCTAATGTTCGTCCGATAGGTTCTTTGCTTTCTAACGACAAATAGAGCTCAGGAAAATGACTGATAATGACATCGATATATGCTCGACGTGACTGCGGCCATTCAACGCGGTATTAAGTGCATGTGGTATTCATGAAGGGGATGATGCTGACTGCGTCGTTTAGATCTGATATATGACTGATTGTGTCAGATATAACTGCTGGGCAGTGGAGATCATTGATGGAATGCTGCTGGATGACCATCAGACATGAACCTCAGAGAGAGGAGCACAGATTTATCAAACTGTTGGAGCGCACAATGCACATACACTCGACGGAATGGCTTGCGGTAGTATAGAGGACACCCTCAGATCCAACCACAAACATGGATACCCACGTGCATACCCACATACTCACACAAACACGTGCACATTTATTTAAAATATAATAATATAACCCGAGTATGATCTGCAGGTCATACCTCCTATTAATCTGCGCGCGCACTCATTCTCTCTCTCTCTCTCACACACACACAGACACACACACAGACACACACACACACACA
>JAUTBZ010161710.1:0-10924 GCA_032361785.1 Lepetodrilus galriftensis | reverse complement strand
CGGCCATTTTGAATTTCGTGAATAAAAAAAGTTCCCCAAGGGTGCAAGCTCTGCACCCGGTTGTTTTATCATCAGTATGGTCTAATCTACCAGGAAAATCAATAAAACATCTGTTATGTCACAAAACAAGGTATTCTGGTTTTCCACCAGACTACAGGCATTCAGATTAGATTCAGACTTGATATAGAACAGCATTAGAATGTAAAGAAAATTGTATTGTATTGCACACAGGTCCTTCGGGTCTGCGTGACTGTACCCGGCCATGTGTGGTTCCTATGTACAGTTTGGAATAAATTATATAATTAGCATCATCAAATGGAACTTCATTCATAACCTGGACCAGAGACCAAGCAGTCAAGGCCGAAGCTATCCGGTGATAGATAGCAAGAAGAACCTCATCATTATGGGGTACAAACGTTCATCTATTATCAGTTGGTGGAGATCAAACTCATCATTAAGGACTAAAAACATTGCCAGACTAACAATGTCAAGAATATTCCACGGCTAGGCAGACCTCGAGAGTTCACGTATTCACCGAAATCGCTTCATGTCCAGTATATTATTAAAAGCCAATTGGATACTCATGATTGTAAGTTGTACCTGATTAATGTCTAAGGACATCTTAATGAACAGGCTTAATTAATTCCGTATTTTGATGGCCAACCATTATTACCAACAAGCTGAGACTTCGTGGAAGATAATGTCAGGCCTCATTGTACAGAAGCTGTAGTGGAAGGTGTATGCCATACATGCTATTTCGACCCTACCATGGCCAACTCGATCTCATTCTTGACCTTAAC
The DNA here is from genome assembly GCA_032361785.1 of Lepetodrilus galriftensis. Taxonomy (NCBI): domain Eukaryota; kingdom Metazoa; phylum Mollusca; class Gastropoda; order Lepetellida; family Lepetodrilidae; genus Lepetodrilus; species Lepetodrilus galriftensis. Next base: position 10,124 of record JAUTBZ010161710.1, on the reverse strand, counting down.
CCGATCGAATATTTGGGATATTCTGGGCCACAGAGTAAGACAAAGGGACACAGAGCTGTACAATATTGCAGAATTAACCCCAATATTACATGAAAATGGCAAATGATGCCTCAAAGTCAGATCCAGCGGTTGATTCAAGGACGTGCAGAAGAAGTTGTTCGTGCCATTTGTGGTTATATGATATATTAACAGTACCGTGTTTCTTTCGTAGTACTAATGTTTATAGAGATGGTATACTTGACTAAATTCTGAAACACTTCCGGTCATGGGATCAGGACCATAGTTAAATGACGTATGATTTCATGCAATTTTACTCATGTCTTTGAAACTTCTGTATAAATGAAATGATACTGAAAGACATTCTTGCTATGAGAAGAGATTCCAACGCATGGCCTCTACCACAGTATAACCTGAATGAGTCAAACCAATGCCAATTATACAGCAAATAACATTGCTGGGTTCCACCAAAAGCAATCTACCGTAATTAACATTACAACATATGCCAGACATCATTTCAATCAATTGAATATTATATGTTTGTAAAAGTAACGTTTAAACTACTACTACTACTACTACTACTACTACTACTACTACTACCACTACCACTACCACTACCACTACCAATACTACTACTATAAAAGTAACGTTTAAATAACTACTACCACTACTATTACTACTACTACTACTACTACTACTACTACTACTACTACTACTACTACTACTACTACTACTACTGTTACTACTGTCCTGATGGTGCTAGAACTAGGAGTGTTGGCTGATGGACGTGAATACATTTACCCCTATAGCTATAGTTTGTGCATGCTCTTGTCCACGGAACCATCCTCTGAAGACGCACGTACTGCTCCTGCTGTAGATAGCTGACTCTCAACCGCTGACTCTCAGCCGCTGACTCTCAGCCTCCCCAGCCAGCGGAGACGATGAGATACGGAAACTCCCGACGCTGAATCATTGATGCCGCTGACAGCCGATGAGATCAGAAATCGATCTCCGATTATCGCCCCCTCTGATTCTCCCACCCCTACCCCACCCCCTGACTCACAGGCGGGATCTCATTGCTAGAGTGACTATCAGTCTCTCCCTGTACACAATGCCGCTCTAGCGACTCGCCAAACAGCGGAGTGTGTATACAACTCGAGTCAGCCATGCGTGCACCGCGCCTATAGTAGGCCTATAGCTAGACGCTCCAGCTTGTTGTGTCTCCTCACTCTGTCTCGCTCTATCTCTCTCTCTCTCCCTCTCTCTCTCTCTCTCTCTCTCTCTCTCTCTTTTCCTCCCGTCCCTTTATCATACGACTCCGTCCGCCGGACCACAGATACCCCCAAACGCCCCCATCCCCCTCGGGAGGAGAGCCCAACCCTCGGACAGTCTGCGGGGAACGCAGTCGAGCCCACTATAGGGGCCCTGACTAATACAACTGGCCGAATGTTCAATAACCGTAAATCGATTACTAGTATTGACGAACCCACGCATTAACGGTATCCCGTAAAAGATTCGGCAATGGTTGCGCATAATAATACGGAGATATATCGTACAGTTCTGTGATTGTAGCAGCTTATGTACTTGAAGGGTGCGCCAGCTCTTTTAAGAAAGAAAATGGCAATTTCCTACTTATAAAATAAGTCTACTTCAAGGTGTTTTTATTTTATCCAACAACAACACCTGTATGCTCCTATACCCACACTGCGTATACATGTAGTGTATTGTAATGTTGTGTGAATGTTCACTGTTTCATAACAGACCGTTACAAGCGTTAAAAGAAAATGTTAATAAATATTAATTTCTATTTCCGATCTCCTCACAATGGGTCGATGAATAACGCTCTTCGCCGTGTTGTTTTCTTGCTTTTGTTTTCGTCCGTTTTAACGATTGAATTTCATTTTAGTTTTCATTTATTTATAAATTTGAAAGACGATACGCGTGTATTTCATTCTGTCGACCCACGTATACACACACCCCACGTTATCTTGATGAACAAATCGCTCGTTTTCTGTGGACATCTAATTAACGCATGACTCTTTAACATTGAAACGCTGGAGAACAAATGTGATCCAAATAATCCCAGGTATATGATTCAAAGCCAAGGAAAAGTATTAAGTTAAACAATGACGAATACAGCCACCCGTTGTACGCACAAACAGAGTACTTACTATGGCACGAATATGTTATGTTTATTGAAACTATGCATGCTTAATACCCGTGAAAAAAATAGATGCATGAATATATGCGCGTTTAGGTGTTCATATTAAATTAATTTTCCATGAATAAGTCTTCTAAATCTATAAATATATAAAGGATAATAATAATGATAATACTAATTATTATTACTATTGTTATTATTATTATTAATATTATTATTATTACTATTACTATAAGTTATTGTCATTGTTATTAGTATTGTTATTAGTAGTAGTAATAGTAGTAATATTCTTATTAATATAACATAGTAAGAGGGTTTTAAAATAATTATGTAGTGGTTTCTTTATTTTGAAATTACAATTAATAATACTGTACACGTTCCCGCATGCCCGACGGTAAAACATACATATCTAGCGATACCCTTTTATAACACCCCTCTTATAGACGCCCAGTACAGCTAGGTTGTAGACCATAGTCACTGTTTCCCTCTTATGTTCCGCTCTTTACAAAGTCAGATAAGTATGTTCCGATTGTGGGTGGTCTTAACGCAAGGAAGATCTCCGCTTAATCTCAGCCTCGTCGTGCTAAGCGCAACAATGCGTCCCCCTTTTATTTTATTATTTTTTATGCGTAAGGTGGGGAGACAAGCTAGGAATAAACACCAGCTATACGGGGAAAAAATGAATAAGATCGTCCACAAACGTTTTTGTGAAATCGTTAGGAAAGGAAATATATTATTGGCATTATCATCAAACTAATGACGCATCATAATGCAAGACGTATGAAGTTGAGATGATTTTGTAATAAATCACAAAAGTACATTCGCTCGCTGTCAATGTCTGTATTGTGTTTATTTTCAATATAACCATCTAACATCGTGTAAACACTCGTGATTCAGTTTTCAGAACGTAAATGTTATCATCTGACATTCTGATTTAAACCCAACGCAAACGCACGCAGTAACGTCGGTAGTGTTTATTAAATCTACAGCTGATCGTGTTTTCAAATTTTACATAATGTCAAATATACATATTACAACTGATAACTACTTCCCGTGAGCGTCTATGCCTGTAATCGCCTTATATAGACTGCTCGTGCTCTTTATTAGCAGTTATCAACATCCGAAATATAGTACTACAAACCCTAATATGGATGCTGTCGCCTTCGACCATCACGTAGAAATAAATCGTTGTGCCCTTGCTGGATCGACGTACAGTGGAAGTAGTTATTTAATATCTGACATTTCAAGTTTCATAAAAGGAAATTGGTATTGATACAACTGTGATGGTATAACAGCGAGCTTTACGGCCGTGCTATTAAATAGTGTACCGTTCCTTATACGGAGTGATATTAGCAGCTCTATGATTGACGCCTGTCATTCTTCGGGATATGTCGTTATTCGAATAGCATTTCCGGGTATTGAAAATAATTTGTTATTTATTATCAGACAATAATTATTTAAAATAAAATGTCATTTAATAAAATTTAGATATTGAACATCAAATATTAATTGATTTGTGGTACTTTTATTTGTATCAATATACATAAATTCCGGCATGAAAGTAAATCTGATAAATATAAAGGTGTATTTCTTAGATTTATTTGTATTCATTCGATTAAATAGGTAATCATGAAATAAAGTAATAACTATTATATCATAGTAATAATATTGAACTTAAAATTAATGTTTAACTCTGTATGTTTTTGTTCTCTAATTGTTTCGATTTGATTATATATTAAACGGGATTTCTTTTTAAATGAAAATTTTTGTTCTCGATGCATGCGGCTGGCTAAGTAATGAAGCTAGAACTGCAGAATGACCCTCGTTAGTGTTATTAGGGATAGGACCAGAAACTCTCCACACTGCCTATATGGACGTCTCCACGTGATAGTTCCAGTTCATTACGCGCTATACTTCCTGTCCTTAGCACTGAACCTGGAACCTGGTTAAAACAAACAAGGGGTGGGGGAAGGGGGGGTGGGGGTGCAGTGCCACGGACGAGCACCTGTAGCACCGAATGTACAAAACCATGATTAGCTTCCCCCCCCCCCCCCCACACACACACACTCCACCCCCATTTCCCCACACACACCTAGCCTCGTAAAATTAAAGTAAAATTACCGGAAGTACAGAAGTGAAAAAAAGGATACATCCAACAAAGAAAGTTTATCTCGGGTAACTGTTGCGCGGTGATTGAAGAATCATTGAGATCGCGCTGTTATCTCCATAGTTGTCGCATATCGCAATTAGCAATAAACTCTGACATAAAGTCATTTGGAAAATAAAATTATTGTTTATAGTCTGAGGGATCAGTGTGGAGTGATAGGGATTTTATCTATTAGTGTACACTTGTCGTGTCCGAAAGATGTACGGATGAGCGCCATTTCCGGAAACTACAACTACGATAAGACGTTGGATGAGCGCGAAGATAATAAACACGTGTTATGAAGACGTGTGAAATACCCCCACCCCCCCCCCCTATTTCTAATCAAGTCTTCCTCCCTCAATCGGCCGCTCCCATATAGTACATTAGCCCGCACAGACGCTTTATTACTGTAGCTTTAGAAGACTGTAAATTTATATGTAATATTTAAGATTAAATTTATATATGTAATATTTAAGAGTACACGAACGTATTTTATATTGTGGAAGTGGAATACTATCTTTAAAATGTACGAACATTTATATAATATGTTGTTGCAACCTATGCAAGCGTGCAAGCTATTCAAGAAAAAAATGAAAGTAATGTACGTGTGATTATATTTTAAAATACAATGTACAGTGCAAACATGAAGCGGTAATATTAATAGTATTAAATAAAGGAAAATAACGAAGAGAGTGATGTGTCTCAACTAATTAAAATTAAATCTTCCCAATAAATAAAATAAAAAAATATCGCGGGTGCTTTTTCACCGCTAAAAACCTTTCAGAAGCCTCTGATAATCCGATTTTATTTTTAAAAAGTTCCTAATGTGAGAATGGTTATGTTTTGCGGTCGATGTGATGTTGAAAGCTCCTTGTCACTAGACACGTCTAACAAGACATCGGTGCCGACATCGGACAGGGGACACATTGAACGTCAGGCGGGTATTGATGTTCTTGATTCCTCAACTAGTCCTCGCTGACAATATTAAGTGGCCATTTCTTGCCAGTACATGAAGAAGTCGTTAAAATATCGAAATGACAGCAAATTAAATATAAAAATATCCCGATTCTATATTGATGATCAATTTGCAGTTCATTTCTGAGTATTTCATAACGGATTCTCCCACACGATGTCCGTCTGTGTACAGATCTATGCCCGAGAAGAATATTTTGAGATTCCGTTACAAACCTCTATCCGGCTAAAAGGATATATTTAGATAATTGATTTAGCAATTTGTTACCCAGAAGCAAGAAGCCGTCGACGTCCCGTTTTGTTACTAATTTCATAATCAGCCACCCACTATAGGCCTACATGATTGCGCCTACTGTTAAACATTTCGCCGAGCTATTAATACACAGCAGATATATTACCTTTGTTTTCAATAGTTTATCACGAATAGAGAAAATCGCTGGGTTCCTTAATTGCTTCCGATACTCATCGAGATAGTCTCCACCTTCTTCCTTCACCGCCGCTGAAATAACGCTCGCTTTCATAGCGTCCTATGCTAAGAAAACCTTCTTGATAGTCGTGCAAAAGTATAGGTGCATATGGCAAAGACAAAGACCAAGGTAGTTTAAAACTATACCGGGTGGAAATCATTCTTTCTACCCGTATTCGAGATGGAATACGACTGTAAGCGGGGAGAGACCCCTGAAATCATTGGTCAGATTTAGTGCTTGATTGGCAGCGCTATAGCTCCGCCCATAGTAGTATAAATATAGAGCAAGAGGTCTCATTGCCATCATACGTTGTGAGACGTCCGAGCTTACAGAGCGATATATACAGTAAGTACCTTTACCTTTAGCTCTGCTTATACACGCTGACAAGTGTTTAACTTTGACTTCAGTTACATTTTCCGAGGAAGTCTTGTAATGACGGAGCGGTGCCGTCAGTTGTCGTCCTACACGGAAACGAGGAAACGTTTCGCTACGGTTGCCGTCAGTATTTACACACGTGGGACTTATGACAGTGCTATGAACCTCGGAAGGGGTTGTGAATGAATATTTAATGATGTCTTGTTCATTAATTTAACGTTGTATGTCATCATTATTACGGTCCCGTTTGTATTCAATTTATTCAAATGCTAAACTGGCTGTCAGCCGGCGACGTTGGCCGCGTACGATAGATAGCGACCGAGCTTCATTCATATTAATATACCTATGTGAATACGGCGGTCTGATAGGATATATCCCGGTGAATGCTATTTCATGTGATTGCGGCATACCGCAAGGTGGCCATTCCAAATTCCACACCGTTATGTCTAATTATAAGTTCTGATGCGGTCGCGGAGTATTTATAGTAGATTGTCGTCTCCGGTAAGATCAAACCGAGTTTCGTCAACACAGTACAGCCAGCCTACTACGGTTAGGAAGTTCCTCATAGATTCTCCGACTTTTCAGCCGGTACTTACAGCTTATGATCCTTTATTCTGTGAATGAATGTCATGCCGCGAATAAGAATTTTTTTTTCTTTACGATCAGACGCGTATATTTTTAAACAACTTTTTTTTTCGGTATTGTTTTGATGAGTTTACTATATGACGTCTACAGCGCTTCCTGAAACAGCTGACGGCGTGGTTGTAGTTGCTAAGTCCCCGTGTTCAGATACACTCAGACGGACCTCCGAAGTCGCTGGGTTTCTGTTAGCAGTGGACACGTTGAGTTCGGGACTGGTTCTATGTATTCTGTCCCCGGCAGTCCATACTCCGCACCTCCGGGTCCCAGGTCATAATAAAATAAGAAAACTTCAGTGTACATTCATTCATTCATCCGTTCGTTCATTCACTTTTGCGTTGGGACTATATTGATTAAGCGGCACGTGGAGTATTAGTATTGCACCGCCGGTGTGTAGGGAGGGAAGCGGGAGGGGGAGAGTAGAAGAATTTTATGGAATTGTACGTAAATTAATACTTCAAAGTTTACGAATCGATTACGTCGGATTTTAATGACGTTACGCCGGGATCGATGTCGGCTGAGGACGTTATCGTATCCGGTGGCGTATGTAACGAGTACGGTCGTCTGCGGTGGCGTTTTCCAACTCTGACCGGCGGGGCTGTGTTTCCGCACGGAGAGCGAGAGTGGTGGAACGCCGACGACAGACAGGTGGCGGGAACAGGTGTCGGCCAGGGTTCTGCAACTCTTGCCTGTCTATCATCATCTGTTATGTAACATGCGCGCTACACCGCGAAACCATACCAGCTCCCCATGCCTGTCCCGTTAGAAACTCCGTCGATGATCACAATTAACACCGCTCTGCAGAAATTACTTCTGTGACGCATCGAGGGCTATCAAGTGACAGATGTCTCGGAGGCACCGTCCCATATACCGCATGCAGGTGCTTAATTACGATTCTAAGCACACCGATTTGAAAATAGTCAAAACGTTTAAAGGCGATGTGTTAAATTGGCTTGGAGCGCGAGACTATGATATCTAGACTTGTGACTTCAAAATATGCCGAGTCACATCCATATATAATCATAGCTTGTCTCACCTGATGTCATTTTCTGTTTTTCAGAACGATAACGACTCCTGAACGTTTAACGGATCTATATACCCTAACCTGTGCTTCATCGAGTGTGGACAAATTCATCTGTGACTTGGGAAAAACACTGAACATATAATTATATACTATGGCGGCGGTGACGGTTTACCTGTCTGTGTTAGCTATCGGACTGGCTGTAGCGTATTACAAATTCCTTTACAGGAGACGGTAAGAATTTTAAAATTAAATTATCTTAGTTTTATTTAGTTCTTTGTGTTTTTCCTAATGTTTTTGTTGGTCTTTTTATCGTAAAATATAAACTATAAAAATGTCGGGTCCCGCTATGATACTTTATGGTGTTTCAATACTTCAATATCTCTGTTTCTATGTCATGATGTTACGATAATTCAATATCATGACTTCCATGTTACGTTGCCTCGGACGGCTAAAGTTACATCAACTGCATCGATCTCTGGCTTCTGGTATTTTCTATCGATTGCATTGTCGTAGCGGGTCCCATGCTTGTTCACAGCTTAAGCGGATATTTATTAGCTAATTCCGACTAATATTGGTGTATATTAATTTTAATATGTTATTGCAGTGTGATAGATTGTTAACAAGTTAGTCTAGTGATTAATTACTATATTTTCTTTCGATTATCATTTAAATAAATTAGTGACCTTGTTGATTTAGTAAAAACTAGGCAACTGGTAATACAACACATTTGTAAAAGTGACGTTTTAAACGTTACAGTATTATACTTTCCTTAGACTATTATCCGAGGACGTATTACATTCGTGTTTAATGTAATTCTGCAAATATTCTTTATGTTCATGAACAATTCTAATATTTACTAATTTAATTTACGACATTAAATTCATGAAATTATTATTCTTCAACATATTTGTATTTATGAAATTACTTTACTTCAATACCTCTAAATAAATACGTTTTTATTCTTGTCCTTCGGTAATACTATTTGTTTGTCTTGTTTTATTTTATTAATACTATTTACAATATAGTTATGTTTATGGTTTTAATTTTACTACCTTTCAGTATTTATATTTATGTGTTTTAATTTAATTTCAGACGAGTAGGAGAACCTCCAATCGTTCCCGGAAATTTTCTGTTTGGAAACGGCAAGGAATTCGCCCAGCATGCAGTGCGGTTCCTCCACAAGTGTAGACGAAATTTCGGAGACATTTTCACGATCCGTTTTTTAAACCAGCACCTTACCATTATCATGGACCCACATTCTTACGAGAACTTCGCTAAGGAGCGTAATTTCGACTTTGATCCTATCCAGAAGCAAGTGAACCATAATGTGTTTAGCTTCGAGCTTGTGGACGCCAGGAAAATGCTGAGCGAAGCCGGGAAGAAAGTGAACGGACGACACCTCCAGTCCGGGATGGTCAACTTCTCGGAGAATTTACAAACTGCTTTCGACAAAGTAACCAACGTGGACGTGAACGGCAATATTGTGAAAACTACGGGAGAACAGTGGGGACAAGACGGACTTCGCGCTTTGGCGTCCAAGACCATCTTCGCGGCACTCTTCTACACGATATTCGGACATGGCGACGCCGTGGCCGAGTTCGATCCTCAAGTGTTCCACAAAAGCTTCGACATCTTCCACAAATACTTCAACTACATGTGGTTGGGGATGCCCGCAAAGATGTTCCCCAAGGCGATGGACGCGCTCAAGGTTCTCTGCCAGCAACCCAGCTCTGCGGACATGCTTCAGAGGGAGGGAGTGTCGGAGTACATCAAATTCGCCACGGAATTCATGAAGGAGAACGCGCAGACGGAACAGGATATCATCGGCCACAACCTGGTGTTCCTCCACGTGAACTACAACACCTTCCGACTGTCCTTCTGGGTTCTGTACAGTCTTCTCCAGCACAAGGAGGCGCACGCAGCACTCTCAGACGAGGTCAAGGAATTCGTGGAAGAAAAACGTCACCTGTCCCAGAGCGGCAAGGCCGTGGACATTCTCATCGAGGAGTTTGACAAGCTTCCTATCCTAGGTAGGTGACATTGTTCCTGTCATCGTCTGCTTCATCGTCTTCTTCATAATTATCCTCACGTATGGGTGAAAGATTCCCGCTATGACTTGAAACAATAATTCTCTCACTCACGTATTCTTCATCGTCTTCACTGTCTTCATTGCTAATGTAAACAGGACCGTTTTCTTATCAGTAAAATACACTGAAATGATGAAAAACAATATATTTCAACTTTATTAATAAAAACTATCATTAAGATTATTGAGACCTTGCATGTGACGTCAATCAATACGTCACACAGCATTGCGGGTGGCAAGACAATGGGATTTTCCGC
>JAUTBZ010161699.1:0-10925 GCA_032361785.1 Lepetodrilus galriftensis | reverse complement strand
GCGGTGTTGATCCTTGGTAACTGCGCATGCGTCGGACAGAAAGTACAGACAGAACAGCTAGAAAGGAGCAGCCCCCTAGTGTAGATGTAGTTTGATGACTGATCCTATGCTATAACCACATTCCTCCGTACTTCTACATACTCAGCAGTAACATTGTGTTCTAAGAACATCCACAACCCATATCAGGCACTTGTCATTCCACAAATTAATTCTCTGCAATTTGCTCTTGATATCACATTGCCTACATTTTTTGCCGGCTTTATTCTTAAAACAGCAAAGTGAAAACTGAGTTATTCTGACGATATTCTCCAGATGACATTTTGCCAGATGTCTCCGCGCGGCTGGATCAAATCAAGAGGATTTCCGGACTGAAATAAGAAAACCTCTGTGTTCAATTGTGTAAAAGAGCACACGGTTGTATAGGCCTTAAACTTGATCCCAGCGTGTAAAACAATCCTTTTTACCGTGTCTATTTATTATGAAACATACAAAAACAATATCAATTAAATGTTGATAGATATTTTAAGAGGTTCAATAGGTTCAGAATAAAATTTAGTTTTTATGCACCACCCCACTTCCCCTTTACAGGGATCAAAATTAACACTAGCCCGCTAGTCCGGACCATTTCTCCCAATTATAAATGTTTCCTATAGGGACTAGTAGAAATTTATAAAAAATATTATTTGTATCACTATTTGGGGATAGTAAGTTTTTAAGTTAGTTTCTATCCCTGCCCTAACGTTATCATCTTGGCCCAATTTTCGGATGAACATTTGACGAGAGAGAGATATTGTGTTGGCCTTTAATCTCTGCGTACAGAATGATACCTATGTTCTCAATACGCTGGGGAATGCAAGCACTACTTGGTTTCTAATCGGGCTGCAATGGGTTAGTGTTTTCCTGGAGGGGTATCACTGTTTTCCTGGGGTGTCCCAGTATAGCCATCAACCTTCCTGATCTCTCTCACCACCTGGATCTAGTGAGAGTCGCAGCAATCCAGTGGAAGGGCACAGGTTAAGACAGGGACGATAGTCGGGCACCAATGTTGGATCTGGTGTCCGAGGGTTGGCGTGAACACACCTGGATACCTGCGAGGGGAAGTGGTAACCTATGCGTGTGTTCCATAGACACCTGTGGCCAATTAGAGGATCTGCTTGTAGCCAATCAGTGGACTGAGAAAAGTAGCTGTAGCCAATCAATGGACCTTTCAGTTTCTGTAGCCTACTAGGGGAAGTGGTAACCTATGCGTGTGTTCCATAGACACCTGTGGCCAATTAGAGGATCTTCTTGTAGCCAATCAGTGGACTGAGAAAAGTAGCTGTAGCCAATCAATGGACCTTTCAGTTTCTGTAGCCAATTAGTGGACTGTAGCAGATCATTGGCTTCCTTTCAGTTTTTAAGCCAATCAGCATGGACTTCGTTAAGATTCAGTAGCCGAGAATCGGACTTCTTTACAATTCAATTATTGACAACGATATGAAACTTTTGAAATTGCAAATCCTACGATTATTTTAGACAAATTTCAATGGCGTGAATGTATACCATAAAATATCCACTTGGTTAGTTAAATATTTTTTGTCCAATGTCACTGTCATTGATCTATGTTCATTCTGCCGCTGATGCAGATCATTTTCAGTTTCACTTCTCCCACATCCTGGAAGATCTTGTCACAAAGCAAATATAATTGTCTGTTACTCCCAAAGACATCCATCACTTGTTATGTTTTGTGCCGCTGCTGGACTTGTTGGAACCATGACGGTTCCGAAGACGACGTGCTTCTTGCATTAGACTGCGATTGTGACACGTACAGTCGTCATTTGATATTGATATTAAAATAAGAAATACATTGCTTAGGAAAGTATTGCCTTTGGTATAGACCATTAAAATGAATGATCGAAGATTATATTTTTAGGTTTTAACGGCTACAAACTGAAGTTAGGTTTTTCTAACAACCACACTTGACCCTTTCTTTTTACATGCATTGAAGATGGTTTCTAGATACTATTACAGAAAGCTTGTTGTAACAGATATTTTCAAAAATATTGTATATTTTAAAAAAACCACATTTGTAGTTTTATCCACAGTTATTGGTTTTTGTCTTCATTAAGAGGATGTAATATTCTTCTGATCTAACATGTATTCAGCCACTTGACAATTATTCGACATATGGAAACATTTCTAGATTCTACATACCGTAAATCCCACACCGATATTCATGGACAATTTTCTGCCAAGATTATCTTGCTAGCATCAATTGTATGCTATTGACTTTTCATATTAATTCGGGCATATAAACGGAAATTACTGATCATGTTTATAGATTTCTTTCATGTACAGCCAGCAGTCAAGCGTAGTTACGTCATAAACGTGGCTAACATTATCAGTTAATTCATCAAATGTGTGTCAAGCTCCCGGGACGATCAGAATGTATGGCCATTTCATTGATGAATATTCGGCACAGTAAATATTGGTCTTTAGTTTATAGTTTATCAATGTATTTATATGTCATGTCTAGACGCAGTCAACATAGAAATTCAGTTCATCATTCATTTATTTGGCATTTATGTCATATTTTGGAGGAAGATAACTTTGATCAATATTCTAGAACCTCCTACAATTCCCAAGTGACAGCAAGCATTGGAACAATTACATAACCTTTGGTCAATTCTAGAACCTCCTACAATTCCCATGGCAAGCATTGGAACAATTACATAAGGAGCATGGATTAATTCTGTTCTATTTTCTTTAAATATAAAGAAAACATCAAAGCATTGTCACTTTATTTGACTTTACAATAAAACTATTATAATGGGTTCTCACCCCTACCATAAGCAAATTTTCATTTCAGATCAATTCAATACTGCTGAAAACTACAACTTACTTGTCAAATTCACTTCATAGGATCTTACTTTTCTTATATCAATAGGGCTGCTTTGCCGCTATCGAAAGACCGGCTAACATGCGGCTTGTTGGGTAAGAAATTGGGCAAATCGAGCGTGTTTGCAGGGTTACCGGGGTCAAGCAGATGCCGATTTGTGGCAAAACGAACAGTCCTAATAATACAGCTAAACTAGGATCAATGACAACATTTTCTAAACTTAATTATGAGAATATTCTCCTTACAACAATATAACAATATCTGTCTATATTCTTTTCTTTACACATAAAACAGCCACCATCCAAATTCAGTGATACTACTTTCCTGACAACACTTCCTGTCTATTCTGTACAGCAGCCTCCCTCTCCTATACACCCAGACTTGGCCAGATTGGAAATACCTTTATTGATGTTTCCTGTCAAAGTCCATTTGTATAAACGTTTAACCAGGGCACTTGGGGCCATAGAACAACAGTGGAGGGAAACTGCAGTTCCTAAGCTCACTGTCTGCCTGGAGTGAAATGTGGAACTAGCCATATAGCTGGTCACTCGGCAATCTACAGAAAATGTCGCAGTAATTGTTAAAAAATAAACTTGTCTTTGTTATTTCCTCTGAGCCGAGAACCTCCAATTTTAGCATAGACATTCCTTATATTATGTACATGAAAATAGCTGGTGTTTACTGATCAGTGTTCTAGTATATGGATGTAAAACTGAAGAATATAGTTGTCTCACCAACTAAACAATGAAATGCATAATATCACGGATATTTATAGTTGTTTTGGACTAGTTCTTAGCTACAACTGCAAAATACATTCACTTGACATACATAAAATCATGCTTGGACTTCCAAAAAGCTTTCCACCGCTGTATGGTAGACAAACATCCACTGCAAACCCCCATAGACAGCTGATATTAAATATTCGAACACCGATGATTTTCAATTTTTCTAATAATTCGAACGGCCGCAGATTTAATTATTTTCTCCTGTTCGAATTATTATGGTAACTACGGTAGTCAGTTATTTGTTGTGCTTTATCTGCAGAATCCGACTGCGGCGCCTAGAGAGGAGAAACCGGCAGTACCGCGACTCCATGGTAACGGTCCAGGAGGACGTGGTTCAGCTGAGGCAACACGTGACTGAGCTCCAGGAACGTCTGTCCAGCGCAGAGGAACTGACCACAGAGGCCAGACTGGACGTCACGCGGCTCGACTACGAACACCGGAAAACCAGGACGGAGCTGGCGTCCATGAAAGACCGGAGACCCGTTCAGAACGACCACGCTTTCCAAGTGCAGAAGAACATGTCCATGTTGTTGACTGTGAAGGAAGACCTCTTTGAGAGCTATGTCAGCTTGATGGAGGAGGTGCAGGAACTCCGCGAGAAGAGCAAAGAGAACAGGAAGAGCATAACAGTTCTGAAGTATGGATACAACAAGGTGGTGAAGGTGCTGAGGAGTCATGTTGGAGATGAACAGCAACACGTGACAAGTGTGGAATCGGACGAGTCGAACGAGTCGAACGAAACGAGTATATGGACAGGCGACGACACAGAATCCGATGATGCTTCTGGAGACATTACATTAGAAACAGTTCCCTCAAAGTCTGAGTTTGAATCCTCAGATCTTGAAGGTAGTGGTGATCCAGAAATAGATAGCCTCTTTCCAATCTTCCCGAAACTTAACACCACATCCCTGGCATCAGAACTCCCCGAGCTCAAGGACAGACTCCTGAAGCTTGAGAACAAGCTTGATGAGAAGCTGGACAAGGTTGCCAAAGCTGACCTCGAGTCGAGAACAGACAAGCTGCTGAAGAAGCATGACTCGTACTTTGAGCAGGAGATCGTGAAACGTGACAAGGACTTTGACTCCCTGGAGGAAAAGCTGTTCCTCCTGAGCAACAAGATCCACAGTGTTGAGAGTCGGGTTTTGTCCATACAGCTTGGAGACTTCATGCAGAAGCTTCAGGAGAACCTGATCAACTTCACCCAGAATGTCATCACCCTGGACCAGTGGAAGATGGCCAGCGACCAGATCATAAACTCCACCCAGTTCAACCAGCAGCAGATCTCCCAGATGACGGCCATGATCATGAACAACTCCCGCGCCGTCAACCAAGTGGACTGGAAGCTGACCGATCAGCATCTCCTCAGCGACCAGCAGTACCGAGTCCTCAGGATGCACATCATCCGACTCAACAACAGCATGCAGGATCTCCGCGAACACGTGGAATACCTCGGGAGCATCAAGTCGGGTTCAGCGTCGTCGCACGAACCCGGTTACGCGGCGCCGACGGGCGACGTCACGTCCAAGATCGAAGACCTCGCTCTGCAGATCATCTACAGCGAGAACCGCATCGCCAACATGGAGAGCAAGGTGCTCAACCAGACCGTGTTCACCTGCCAGAAGTCCAACAAAGATCTGTACCAGGACACGAGACTCCTGCACCTGGAGAAGATGGTGTCAGTGCTGTCAGCTACAGGAGCTCTCATCACTGAGAAGATAAAGCGGGTCGACCGAGCACTGTACAGAGTTCACGCCAACTCCAAGAACAACTCCATAGTGATCAACAAACTGTGGTCCAAGGCATCAGTGTGGCAGCTCTACTTCCCCGTCATCAACCTCGTCCACCAGGAAGTCAACAACCTTCTGACACGAGTCCCACAAGGTCAGAAAGTTTACTAGCTTCCTCTTTGCTTATTTTTTTATTATTGTAATTGATAATAACTGATTATCATTCTCATCATGATTCTTATCATTATCTTATCAACTGATTATCATTCCATACTAATATATGAATAAGTTGCCAAGAGATAAACAAACTGACGTGGGTAAATGATAAATAGGGGAAATTTAAAAATTGAAATAATTTACAAATATTTTATTACAAATATTCTTCTTATCATGCTAAAACTTTGAAAATACTAATAATTTCATAAAAATAATAATTTAAAAAAATAATAATAATAACAATAATAATAATAATAAATTATGCATTTATATAGCTCTACGTATCTAGATTTAATTTCAAAAGACATAATACAAGTCATTATTCTTTCATGTTTCAGACTGCGACACCTACTACAAACGCGGATTCGTGGAGTCTGGGAAGTACGTGATTTACCCCCAGGGGGCACTGCAGTCGGTGTTCGTTCACTGCAGCATGGAATCAGATGGAGGCTGGACCGTAATCCAGCAGCGAACCGACGGGAACGTCAACTTTAGCCGACCGTGGGCGGAATACGCGGTCGGGTTCGGATCCGCCGACGGAGAATACTGGCTGGGGAACGAGTTCCTCCACCTCCTGACCTTCAGCTCAAACTACACCCTCAGGATCGAGATGACGGACATCTTCAACGGCTTCTGGTTCGTGGAGTACGCCGCGTTCACCATCTCCAGCAAGGAAGAGAACTACAAGCTGAAGGTTGGCGGCTTCAGTGGCAACGCGACCGACGGGATGGATTACTCCAACAACATGGAGTTCAGTACTCATGACAATGACAATGACTTGAGCAGCACGCATTGCGCGCTGTTCTTCACGTCCGGGTGGTGGTACCGTCATTGTCAGTACAGCAACCTGAATGGTCGGTACAAGACCGGAATCGTTTGGTTTAACAGTGACTGGCAGGATTGGATCGAGATGAAGCAGACGGTCATGAAACTTAAACCTAGGTCTTGATTAGAATTGAAATGTATACAGGAAATTCTTCAGGGATTATTTTATACTTCAGGATGAATACAATGGGTTGACCAGACACTGGGGCCAAGAAAACCGTCATAACATCATGCGTATTTACTAGTGCTACTTTTACAAAAACGTCTTCATACAGTGAACATATTTTGTAGCGAAAAGGCATTGTGTTGACAGACACCGGGGCAAAGAAAAATGTCATAATCTACTGGCCTCATACTAGTGAGCACTACTTTTGTACATCATTCATCAGATTCCATAATAAAACTATAGTAGACCTCGTATATAACGTACTCATTGAGACCGGCTATTTTTGTCCGATAACGGTATATTCGAAGTCTGTTATACGCATATGCCATAATTAGCATTAGACAGGACCGGGACTTCAGATTCAGTCCATAATAGGCGAGTGTCCGGTTTATCCGAGGCCGGTATATGCGAGGTCTACTGTAGCTCTTGCATTATTCCATGCACAGACAAACAAACTGACACCCTTCATAGCAGAATATTCAAACTCAAAACAAAATATTGTAGAATGATTGTAGCCAGACTCAAGAGTTCCTCCCCCTGGTTGCATTAACCCTTTATACATGAATCCCCTCCCCCCCTCCCCCTATACAATATTTTACATTCCTGTTCTTTGTGTACTAACATCTCCTGCCCATTCCAAATTGAACACCTTCATAGATTTCACCGAAACATTAGCCAGCGTATGGTAGTTTATTCATAGACATGTCACGTGTGAACAAGTCTACCAGTAATATAAACACTCTACACTATTACTAGTAGCAAGTACATGGAGATGAAAACAAGGATAACAGCTGAGGAAATTCCAAACACCGATCATCAAAGAGGTCAAGATTTCCTTTAAGATGAGGCATGAATGAGGAAAAACCAGTTTAATCTCTGTGGTTACTTGCTCTACAGAGCGGCCATCTTCTCACCTTTCTTTGATGCTGTGTGTAGATCTGTGTAAATCTGTGTAAATCTGTGTAAATCTGTCCCAATGACATACCCCCTCGTTAACCTGATAACTGACTCGGCTAATGCAGTTTTATGTTCTGCCAAGGATATCAAACTTTTGTTTTTGTATCATTCATTCTTTGTTGTGTCCTGTGAAACATTTTGACGAGTGTTGACGATAAACAATTTTGTTGTTATAGTCGTGTAATGCATTTATATAGTATTTGTGCCATAAAACATGACTGTTACTGTGTGTTAATATGTACATATGTCATCCTGTCAGTCAGTTATTAATAAATTGTATGATTTGTGTAATTGAAACCTATGTTTTCATTTTATCATGAAAATGGGCCATATGGCTGCATGGATGATTGCTAAAGAACAATCAGTTTCTAATTATAGACTGCAAACTGAGGAAACGCAAATGCATCGCAGTGATTAAGAACTAGCGAAAACTTCTTAACTAAAATATAAAATTATCATCTAAACATGTTAAAACTACACCGATTCAAACAGGGGGTTGTGACAGGGTTAACAATAATTATTGCCTAATATATAGTACTTATAACATGTTTTTAGAAATACGAAAATATTCTAACCATATGCTGTGAAATTTCTATACTCAATATATACTGTAAATCATTAAATTAATGCGAGCAGAATATTAATGCGAAAATATTTTACTGCCGTATTGTCGCATTTAATTGCTGCATATTAAAGGTAATACCGGTGGAAAAAACGTATGGAGACATGACCATTCGCATTTTATTGGTGTCACATTTATGTCCAAAATATAGTAGTCGCATTAAATTAGTGATGCATTAATTTCGTGATTTACAGTATATTATTACGGAATGTTCATTTGGCTGGTTTGTGCGAGTTCCACATTTACAATTGCCAGATTAAAACAAGACGACAAGAAGAACTTGACAAACAACACCTATTTGCCCTCTGAAACAATTAGGTGATAAAACACAGCCACTCAATCTTCACATAAAGGAATACATCTTGCAGTTATCTGTACAGTTTGTATAGTCTCTCATTACATAGGAGACCCACCCAATAGACGATAACCCCCGTCTGAGTTCTAACTTAGCAGACCTCCTATGTAGAAGATACTGTAAGAAATTTAAGGCATATTTATCCAGAAACCTATGGCAATATTAAATACTTTTATTAAATTTTATTTTTTATTTAAAAAATATTTCTTTCAATATTTTATTTTATTTATATTTTTATTTTTATTTACAGTATTTAAATTCTTTATCGTATGAATAACTATATTTTATAGAAATTAAAGTAATGTTGGACAACTTTCCTATATATAAAACACATGGTAAATTAGTTCATTATTTCATAGATTAATATGATCTATGATTATTTGACTCTTGAAATTTTTTAATTTAAAGATTGTAGTAAAATTGTCTCCAAAATAATTGTAAGGTATATACTTGACAATTTTGTTTTCACATTTAGATCTATCTCAATTTTAGATATATTTAAAAAAATGTTTATATCTATCATTATAAAAATAACTGATCTTAACATAATTTGTTATTAATTTTTCAAACCTACATATTTAGAATATAATGCAGTATTATGACATTATTGTGATGTCATAATGCTAACTGGGACATACTATAATAATGGCGTCATTCCCATTAAAAATAACTACGAATATACCTAGGCTATCTACAAGTCCATCAATCAAATGATGCAAGTGTTAACACCTATACATCTGCTGTAGCTGTCGACATACACTTCCAGTAATGAACTGTTGAGTGACACTTGTCATGCATGCAATGAACGAGCTGTCATTCCTTGCAAGTGCAGAGCGATGACAAATGACGACATGCAGCACATCTGAGATGTGTTCAAGGCTGGATGAGCAAGACAATTAAAGGCCCACTGCCAGGAATGTGCAGAATGTAAGGAGGTACTCATGCTGACAATGCTGTAAACCCAGATAGACCAACATAGACGAAGATAGACCTGTAGGCAGCGGTAGGCATGTACTTAATACCCATACTTTATGATGAAGTGCATGAGGGAGATATCAGCTGAAAAGTGAATGCCGATATTTCTATATACCTCAGAATGAGAGTGATTCATTGCTTAATTTATTGCATGTAGCAGCAGGAATCTTTTACCAATATGCAATGTTTAAATAAATACCTAAAAAAATTGTCATTAACAGATATACTACTTTGTATGTTGTTAATAAATGTAATTACACATTTCGGTAAAAGCTTTGGTTTTACAACATTTTCCACAATGTTTCAGTGACATTGTAATGATCTGTTTATATGGCGAGAAGAAAAAACATTATTTTATTAAAAAATGTATTTGAAAAAAACATTTATTATAAACAATTAATTAATTATTCATTTTTGTAGAGGACGACGACTTGAGAGACTAGCAGCAGGAACAGCTTGTTATTTGTTGTTATCTTTCCAGTAAATTAAGCACACTTGCCGAAACAAGTGTAGAAAGGTCGAGACAATATCACAATTATACAAACTATCGTGTAGCGGAAAATACAAGAAATACAGACAGACTACGGTAACATGAAAAATGTGTTTTTCATCCCGAGACAAATGTGCGCGGTGTGTATCAAAGGGACCACACAATGTGCGGGACCAGAGAGCAGGTCATCCAACGTCTCCGTGTCCTGAGTGTATCTGCCACCTCCACGCAACACAGACACTCTGGCGGGATCAGCGCTACCCACTATCACTGGGACCACACGTTCACCAGAGAACAGTTCTATCAACAATCGCAGGCCAGACCAGTCATTGGATCACTGGGTCCGCACGTTCACCAGAGAACAGTTCCATCACAGGCCCTACCAGTCATTGCATGTGTCCCATATCACAATCACAGAGAACAACCCTGCCACAATCACAGGCTCTGGCCTGGTCACAGGCTCTGGTACGATCACAGGCTCTGGCACAATCACAGGCTCTGGTACAATCACAGGCTCTGGTATACAATCATGCTGCCTACTACTCTCAAGGGGTTAATGTGTGTGTATGTTTTGGGGAGATTTTTTTCAATTAATATTTATTTTCATTTTTAGAGTAACACATGACTATTGTACTTTGTAGTACAGTGATAATTCTGACTGAGGACATGATATTAATGCCATAATAATGTCTGTATTCCACTAATTGCAATGGTTTTAAAATGCAAATTAAATGTACCTGGGACACCTTTCAGTGATTCATTGTACACCACAGCGGGGAATCTTTCACTGATATTCCACGAAGGACAGCTACAGGCCCAATATATGATGCAAGTGAGCACCATGTCAGACACCTGAGGTGCGTTCAAGCTAGAATACGTATCGATATGTATTGCTATGTATTGCTGCAGAAGCCGTTCAGCAACGCGCG
>JAUTBZ010161688.1:0-10926 GCA_032361785.1 Lepetodrilus galriftensis | reverse complement strand
CTATTGTAACGTCAACGCTTTCTATTGTGGCGGGAGCCCAGTTACAACTATTGTAGCACTACAAGAGCGTCGTGCATCGACCTCCTGAACGGATCCCAATATTCCATTAACACCTTAGAGTTGTCTATCTCACCTTGCATCCCTCACACGTCATACATCTGTAGTGATAGCCTGTGGCGGCATCGGAACACACGACGCACGGCTCGGGTCCGTTAGTAAGGTCCATGTAACTTGGAATGTATGGCACACCTGCGAATCAAGGACACACGTATTAATATGTTTTGACTGGAGTTGTAGGCAAAGACAAAGCTAACAGATAATTGACGTCAATCGTTTAGCACTTTACATTTGATATTAAAATATGCGAATCGCATTATAGGTGCGATATTAAATTGTGAATCTCCTCAGGAACACATTATTAAAGTAGGATGCTAGTTGTACCGGTATTATCGGGGTGTGTCCTTCAAATAATAATTACGTCATTTGATTTATAATATGAAAGTAGGAACGTCTAATAAATTGATTTTGCTCGCGTCAAATAAGCAATTTGATGGGAAGAGAAAATAGTGTTATCTGAAGGATGAGTCTATTGAAATATAATAAACATAAATAATAATAATAATAATAATAATAATAATAATAATAATAATAATAATAATAAATAATAATAACAATAATAATAATTTAAAATAATAATAATAATAATAATAATTAATAATAATAATAATAACGATATTTCATATTTTAATTGAGTTACTAACACCGTTTTGAAAGCAGTGTATTTGAAGCAAAAATATATCGACCACAACTACAGTATGTATCTGAAAATTCCGAAATGTAGATATATTACATTTGTAAAGATATTGACATCTGTTAATAGGCCCTACCCATGTTTTATCACCGTAATGTTGTTTATGTAGGTATAATAATAAGCTGGCATCTGCAGAAAGACACCGTAGAATCTACCTACTGCCTACTAGTGTATACTCCCCAAGGAGTTGAGAAGGAACACTGAGTGTACAGTGATCCATTGACCGGGGATAATAATGTGGCGCTTAGAGCATGCCTTAGGGGGTGGATTTGGCAGATTATAAGTGGCCTATTATTATTATTACGTTTTTTTTTTAAACATTGGCATAATTAAATGCGCTTTCGTGACGCCTGCAGAAAGAAAATATCAGTTTTGCATTGAAGTTGTCCATAGCACGGTGATATAAACTATAGTTATTCAAAGTCTTGAGAGTGCGGTCTGCAAGCTTGTTCCTGGAAGACTCTGTATACATGCATGCAAGATGTTTATGTCATTAGAGAGAACTTGTCATTTTAAAGCTGATGCCTTTGAAAATTAAAGGTAGACCTACTGTTTATAGATTACTAGTATTAACTTCCATGATTAAACATAATTTATATAAAAAGTGAACAATCAGTATCGTTAATTTCCTAAAATAATGGTAGAATTAATATTTGTTTTACTTCTATACGCTGTTCATTGCGTTGTACTCTTGCATTATTATACATATAGCAAAAGTCGAGCAGCACACAAGGGGGTCTAAGACACCCTCTTCCTCCCACTCAACCCCGAACCCAGAAGCATATGTAGTCTTATCTTAACATATCTAAGCCGAAAATTAATCATAAAACTGATATTGTTATTATTCATAATCCTAAGTGAGAAATGGGGATCCAAGAATTAAATATAAATTAATATTACATTGGAAATAGGTAGCGATACGACATCTTACGATCACAGAAGCTTTTAACTTCCAGTTAACTTCATGGACCATTATAAATTAATATAGCACTGAAATTTCTCCAACCAACAGCATTGCTTGCACGCTGTTGTAATTATAATGCGGTCTTCAGTAAGGTCTGTATATCTTCACAGCAGGGTACGATCTACCGTATGCTATTCAGAATTACGTCATTTATTTTTACAAATTCAGACCATCTGCATCTCCCAACGATCTCCACAACTGGACAGACATGCCCTTATGGGAGGTCATCTGATGGACACGCCCGACTGACCGTTAAGCGGGGAACTCAGATTGAGGCTACGGTTGACCTACATTCTCGGTCCATGACGATTTTGTTTGGCGCAATGGTCAGAAACAGGCACAAATTGGTCTGGTTAGCTATAGGGAAATCATTAATTGTGCTTCTTACAATCCTCAAGCGTACATTGAGCACACATCAATAGAAATTGCAATGATTCGTTAATTTACACAGTACATTGGGATACATTGTATGACTTTGAACCCATCGACTATGCACGTTGCACCACCTCAGTTTCTGGTTAAACCACACTACTTCTGATTTATGGATAAACCACACTAGTTCTGATTTAACTACCATTGAAGATATCTCCACCCAAATTCCCAGAAAAAGATCTCTACCACAAACTCCAGTTTGGCTAAATCGACAATGGAAAACCGCACTACGTCAATTTCCGGTTACCTCTACTGGTAGAAACAACACAGCACCACTTTATATTCTCTGCTAAACAGGATCACACCAATTCGCGTCTAAATAATCCAGTTTTTTTATTAATTAAAACTTACATTTTAGGTAATTTAATGGTTAATATTGAAAGGAGAAGACAAGATTTCTGGTTCCTTGTACAGATCAGAAAGGTTTTGGAGGTACGAACGCTATATATAGTGCATACAATTTCCAATAAATATAGTAACTCACAAGATCATTGACTGGCGGTTTTGAAATTAGTTATATTATGCTATTATATGCCTAGTTTTAACGCAATCATTTCTAACGTGGATTCCTTATTAGGGTCTACAACAGAAATTATGCATTAATTACTTCGCGCAGTTTCACGGAAATGCTCATGCCGCGCTAGCTATCCAGCCACCCACGAGATCCACACCGTGTGCGAGCCAAGCTATGTTGACTCAGTCCGTCTCTGCACTGGTCAGCAGCTCTCGGCTTTCCAGCCACTGGTCACTCCATTGTCCGGCTGCATGTACAACCTCCCCGGGTCACGGCGAGCGTGCTGCCAGCCAGTGCACTATATATAGCCGGACCCGGTTAGCTAAGACTTGACCTTCACCCTCCATGGCCGACTCCATTGGGTCACGCCGACCCAGTCGGATCTCATATGTTACCGTTTACAGTATCGGTGGTCAAGTGAAAGGATATCCCATGGGATGAACCCGATGATACTGTATTCATATTATTAACCGATGGTGACGGTTACCATTGTTATCTCCGATGAATTTAGCGGTTGCCTCTGTAGTTACAGAAATACAATATGGCAATATATGCCGTCGACATGGTCGAAATGATAGGCCTTGGCTACTCATATTTAAATATACATTTGAGATAAACGTTAATTTACTTAACCAAACGTTAGTGTAAAAGCAGTAGAATAGTCAGATATTATTGTATTACAAACGTCGTATGTCAATGCCTTGGTCTCGGAGCCTGGCAGTGGGGCTGGGACCAATAGTTCGAAATGTCTGCTCGTTACCATGACTACGATCGAAGGCATGATTAATTAACATAATTGGCATGGAATGGTGTTCGCATCTCACTACACAAACTGGAATAAATATAATTTATTTTGTCGTTAATGCACATATGTAGACAATAGTGTCTAATAAGCCTAGTTAGGTTGGGCACATGTTCTTCTAAACTGGATTACCGTTTATATATTACATTTTTAGGTAGCATGTACAGACACTACAATAAACAGTCTTCTCCTTGTTCTATAAACAGCGGGCAGAACAAAAATACCCATCTAAAAGTGGATAATTTGAAATGTACGTCATTGCCTAGTTAGAAAAGCGACCAACTGGCAAATCTCACATAATCCGTTTAAAACACGAATGTGTATTTTTTTCCTATCATCAGAATGGTATAAATAATATACGGTACCAAAAGCTAAAAGTATTTTTTTTAAATGTTAAAATTAAATAGAACTTCGGGAAATAGTATAAAATATTCGGACCTGTTACTACAATATTTAATACCCCAGCACGCCGGTTTAGTAATGACATTGAATTAGTAATTACTAATTAGTAATCATGACCTTGGGAGAACATTACTACGAATAGTACTTGTAAGTGAAATACTTGTATTCATCAAAATTCAAAATTTAAACAAGAACCAAAGAATACTGGTGTTTTAGATGTATTCTGTAAAGAATAACATAATACCTTCAGTTAGATGGAGATTTTGCGTATGTTCGTTAAATACTAGTTAGAACTTTACAAGATAAATGTATCACATAATCGAATTAATAATACGAGCAATATATCATAAACTCGACACTATCACGGGTGAGATCTAGGAAAAGCAATACTTTTGTAAAATGAGCAACGGTCTTTTATTAGATAGGAAATTACCGCTGCGGGTAATAAAAGAAAAGACAGTAGGTTATATTTCGTTTTAATATGCCCCACCCCTCTCCCGTTTCCTCACCCAAACCACCCCCACGCCTTAGATATAATACTGCAGTCTTGAGGTAAAACCAGTTTCCCCGACTTGCTAAGCTAACTCTGAAAGATAAGAACGAGTGCTGTGGAGGTGTTTTTGATGCGTCTAGCAGTAGCAAACCAAGTATACCCGCAGAGTAGTTCACTACTGTGATTGTAATTTAAGAATTCCCTGACTGCCACTCTGGTAACCTGACTTGTTATCTCTCCCAACCTATGTTATCTCTCCCAACCTATGTTATCCCTCCCAACCGAACCCCAAAACATACATGGATAATGTTTTCAAAATTTTATTCGCGTAAGCCTAATATTTTGTTATTATTAGCTGCGACTTTTCGTGAACCTTTCTATGAAATGGTGTGCATGGTGTGTTTGCAACGAGCATTCGACTTCTACCGATTAAACATGCATATATAATATAAAATCTGTGCATATATTGGATGGGTCCAAATTGTCCTACCAGCGGGGAATAGTACTATTGTGTTGAACAGCTGCGCAATTGAGAATGCATTAATCTCATTGACATGACCTTGTTGGCTTGACATTAGTTGACCGTTGTCCGTTTCTTACATAATGCCACAGTACCCCCCGCTGTGTGGACCTTGCAGGGCAGTGTATTCACGTTCTGTTACGCAGCCCTAGCAATTTGGAACAAAGAGTTCGATTCTCTGTTATAACGTAGCTGGTTTTATTGACGAGTACAGTATAGAGATGTGGAGCTAGAACACATCCTTGCGTGACCCCAACGAAGAGAACAATTTCAAAATAATATTATACGGGTTTATTAAACGCCCTGCCTTAAAAATGTGTGTTAAATATTAGTGGTTACGTGTAGTGCACTACGACTGTATACATTATTACGACAGCACAGTCAATCAATTTGTATAATGTATATCGTAGACGCGCCTTTTTCTAAGGATGAATGTAATCGTAAAGTATGTCACACAACAACTGTTAAAGAAGGCAAAGGTAAACGTGTAAAAACACAGGTTTATCGGAATTTAATTTCCTGTTACAATTCATTTGATAAGGTAAAGATTAACCCTTTTATTAAACTAATGTTCATCATATTTTAACCCTGAGGAAGTTGTTATTTATGTTTCTCCAAACGGAGAAAATGGCACTGGTACCCATTTAAGATATTTATTTTTATTTCGACATGTTCTATTTTATGTACATTTATTTAGAAAATAAAAAAAATAAAAAATAGCATTTCGCGGATTTATTTCTTTGCTGTAGCTCACCTTTCTTCCTGCCATTAGCGCTGCCGCTCCCCGAGGTTGAGCTGTCGGTGGAACTACTGTCAGTATCGACAGTATCACGGGATGAGGGATCCATGGTGGATTCTGGATCGAACCCCGACCCACCAACGCCGATGTCGACCACTGTCCACGCCTCAGACCACTTTCCCCGGGTCCCCCCTCCCAAATTCCGTGTTAGCTCCAGTGCTGAAATATTAAAGTACTACGTGATGCATACATCGAAGCAATCCCGTCCCTATCGGCGGTCAGCTCGCCATCATGTCCAAACCTCAACTGAAGTCTTCCATGGCCGAGATCCACTGACCACCACCATGATGTAAGAATTAGCAAGTGAATAGGTGGGACTTCCCATGTTCCCAGGGGGTGCCAGGATGTGACATGTACCTGGTCATTTCTAAAATGGCCATTATTATATTTATAGTTAGTTAAAATAGTATATTAAATACGCATCGTGGCATCGGATCCACCCCGATTACTGTCTCTGACCGGCATCAGTGATATCCGGAAGATCTTGCTCAATTTTGGTATAGGACCAACACACCCTTATCCAGAATGTGGTGGTCCTATTTCGTAACAAGATGGCGTCTTTTGGCGTCACCCATCTTCTGGGAATATGGTGTTTCCTGGTTACCAGGGTTAGTTTATTATTTATATAATACATGTATGTTGCATTACTATCGGTTGAGCTTGTTTAACCTATTCCTTGGATTGAGAGACTTTGTAAAGTGTAATTTGAAATGGCCATTGATGCCTGTAAATGCACAGGCGCGGATGACCGAATACTGACCCCGACTATAATGGACTGGTCCAAATTCCGGCCAGGGAGGGACAAAAGTACTTTATGTCCAGTATTACTAAATATAGTTTCATGGCCTTTGAGGTCAAGGGGGCGGGGCCTGATATGGACATTGATCAGAACCGGATTAGGACACATTATCTACGTGTTACATAACAGTCGTATAGCATTGAGGCCAACGTCCTTCCACAAAGTGACCAGACTGGGCAAGTATATTACCAGCTGACCACCGAAGCATGACGGTCAAAGCTCTGGCCCTCAAGTCTGCATGGTAAAGGCGGTAATTAGGTAATCAGCATTAGCCCCGGGGTGATACACGCAGAACCCTTCTAGGATATTGACATGGCCCAAGTGTCGTTCATTGCATCGTAATTATTGTTCATTGCATCAAATCAGCCTCTGGACATCATATGCTGTGTCATGGTCTTGTTTATTAACGTAACATCATGTTTATTAATTATGATTTAGTCAATGTATCTGAGAATATGGTTCTGTTTTAGGGATCGCGGACAATACTATTGCTGCTCAGATTCGGAATGACAACCTGCCATTTCCAGAAACCTTCAAGCTTACCTTACTCCGAATTGAAGGTTGAATTCAATGTGTTACTCACCATACATTGTATCTTCCTCCAGTCCATTCAGATAGCCAGCCGTTGACATGTTCATTGCAGGCGTAATACACAGTTAATAATGAATAAAAAAAAATGTGATCGACTATATTTGCAACGAACTAGAAAGTGCTAAAATGCCATGGCAACGAACTTCCGTCAAGTTCTGCGAGGATACGCCCAAGAAACTAATTTGTGTCTTAACGGCAATAGACAGTCATATAAAAATCAAGGTCGTGTCTTAGATTCAATAGACAGTCATACACGCCCTGATTCAAATGTGTAATTTGCATGTTTACTATTATAGAGATATATTGTTTATTGCATTATTGAATGGGTTTTCCTAGAAACTCCCAGATTGGTTGTTTATTATAGTAAAAGTTCGAGGTGTTTTTTGTAAATTCTAGAAGACCATGAAGACCAGAATTTCGCTATTGAACATTGAACATTGATAAGAAACATAATGTGATTTAGAAAGAATTTTCGCGATGATTGTTAGTTTTCAAGAATGTCTGATTTAAAAGAGAAATCATCATAAAATTATATAATTTTGTAATACTGATTAATTATGATAAATGGTTATCTAGACCATGTCGTCGTACGCATTGCATTTGCGGCGAGGCGATTTAAATCGTTTTAGACTATTTCCATCATAAGCACTATAGTTATTGCTTTGCATTCCATGTATAACCACCAAGATAGGCAAATAATGAAGTACAATAATCTTAGCAACAATAACAAAATAATCGTAGCTTTTTGAATACTAGTATTACAAGCGACAATAGTCTACAATGCCGTTCCAAATGTGATTCTTTATTTCTTTCGTTGTCCTTTTATTCTGTGGAAATCTAAATGCTTTGAATACATATATTTATCAGGTATTTATTACTATACCTATTTACATTTGATTTCTCAAATAAATTCTTTTGGGAAATGCAAGGTGTATGACGCAGGGAATTGCAATTCAGGGCTTGTAGTTTGTGTTTGTTTCTAATCATCAGAAGGCAGCACAACTTAGGCTGTCGGGAAGTGTCCTTTCCCAGACTCTAACAATAATAACGTCTGGGTACACCCCTGGCTGATCTATAACTGGCATCAATAAATGTCATCGACATCACGAGTGTATTGGATACATTGGGACAACTTGACACTATAGATACGAAACTTAGATACGCACGATGAGCCTTTACCAGATGAACAGTGGGCGGTGAGAGAAAGGTTTGTTCTGTTGTTCTTTTCCTTAAAAGAAACACGCCGACTCGCCGTCATTGCTCTGGTTTGTGCCATACTTCTTCATACTTCTTCACAGAATCTCAGTCGAGTCTAGTATGTCATGAACAATTAACAGTACTTTACCGGGTGGATTGGGCCCAAACGGATTATTGGTACAAGTTGATATATTGTGTGGTAGTGTGAATAGTGACAGACAGACATTTTATTTACGTCTCACCTGTGTATAATAGTAAAGTAGTGTATCCATGTGGTAGAATATGTACATCGGTTCAGTAGTTTCCCAGTACCGGAAATAAACAGGTCTAACCCTCGAGCCCAGTAACGTTGGCGTTGAGTACAAACCAAGAATTTAGCTGCCATATTTACAGATTCTGCTCTTACCAATTCTCATAGTCGGAGGTCAGTTTTACCTCCGGCGATTATAAGTATTCTGAGGATATACTCGAATGTACTCGAATACCTCCTGTACAAGTACAGTTCATACCACCCGTGGTTCGTGTGACGTATTGTTGTATCTCGCAATAGCTGTCGTTGTTCTCAGTTCATAAATAGATTGCAGTGATATCGCTATAAAATTACATGTATTTCTAGCACACTATAAACTAATTTTAGAAGAGCTAAAAATGAAAATAATGGTTGTAATGTTCGGACCTACTTGTGAAAACTATAAATCATAGTTCACTGTCATTACCAATGTGTCTGTATAAATATAAGTATATGTCGCAATACGGAAGTAACCAGACTTATGATATATTTAAGAGTGAGAGCTATTTTATTGCATAATTTTCCATTCTTGTTTCGTACTATTCCGGATGCCATGGGTTTGAATCTTTGTAATTTGACACTACGGATACACGCATGTGCCATATGGGAGATTCACATCGTCAGTCTTAAATCAACATCTATCTTTTATTCCGTCTGGACCATGACGATACCTTTAAGCGTGTTCCAAACAAACGACGACAAATTTCAATTCAACAATTTCACATTTTAATCAGCGGTGGCACCCCGAGGTAAAATAGTAAAATTGCATCAATAGGAGGAATTGTAGTTCCAAAGTAAGGTCAGTGAATCTGACCCACATTCTTCTAGTGTTCCATTGTCCGAGTAGGTCCGACGACTGTGTCCGTGATTCGGACACTGGTCGAATCGGCCGCGGGTCAACTAGTTGACATTTTACGGAATGAGAGAAAGAGCAGAACCTTCAGCGCCAAGATGGAAAGAAAGACATCGGTGAATTCAAATCCACATCCTGGCCGTTCCTGTTCCTGCCTCCTACACCCCCACCTCCCAGGTCCCACCCCCACCCGCTGCACCTCCACCCCTCCAGACACCCAACCACAACCCACGCCCCATACACACAAACACACACACGCACACACACACACGCACACACACACACACACACACACACACACACGCACACAAACAAACACAAACACACACACGCACCCATCCACCTCTAACCACAGCCAACTCCATTAAATCTTATTCTTTATCGTCCATGGATGAAGATTGGCAAACCAGCTTTTAACAGCTTATTTAAATACGTATCTGTATTATCTACATTCTACACCAATTCCAACCCCACGTTTGTTCATATCCCAACCAAGCAGTAGATCATCTTCGAGAAATCGTATAACTTTTTTGTATACGGTCACTATATGATTACATTTGACAAACCCCGTTTTCTATTTAATTCCGATATTTAAATTCAGAAACAAAAATAGACGCAAGTAATCTGGTATTCCATATAATTATATCATATATAATTGATAATCCAGATGTTAGCGTTATTTAAATGTTAAATATTAATTTAGAGCAATTCATGGTGTGTGTGGTTTTTTTAAAACAGTTGTGCTCGTTTTCATTTTCTGTTCACAAGCTTTCATTTACATTGAAACCAATGCATTTCGTTTTGAAATTAAGAGGGAATTAAATAAGGGCGTAATTATTAAAAAGCAATAAAAGCAACAAGTCAATAAGCTAGTCTGCCCAGCAGCGTGTATTAATTACAAAAACAAAAGGCAAGAACAAAAAAACGTATTCGTAAGCTATGATCTCATTACTTAAAGCAAAAGGGCAATGACATCCTGCCAGTCAATTATTTATAGGCAAATATTTAAAATTAAAATTAAATTAATATGTTTCGTTTAATTGAATATAATACACATAATAGGTGGGAAATAATACACATAATAGGTGGGAAATGAATTGGAATGTTAAACTTTTATATTTAGGATAGGTGACGACATCTTGCCTATGCTTGCCTATGCCTTGCCTATGCTTGCCTATGCCTTGCCTATGCCTTGCCTATGCCTATACCGTAAGCCTAGTCAAGCGTAGTTCAGGGTTCTAATAATTTACCTTTATTTTATTTTATTTATTTAGTTTACATATATTTCAATATGTACTTATTTATTTGTTCTCCTATATGTAACTTTAAACTGTTTATAAGTACAACATGTTTGATATACACTAGCATACATACTTGTTTATATTCTTATAATCATGCGTGTTTTATTCTTATGTGTAAATATTTTATAGTGTCTCGTAAGACAATATTTGGCTGGATGG
>JAUTBZ010161677.1:0-10926 GCA_032361785.1 Lepetodrilus galriftensis | reverse complement strand
TCTTCTTCTTCTTCTTCTTCTTCTTCTTCTTCTTCTTCTTCTTCTTCTTTCTTCTTCTTCTTCTTCTTCTTCTTCTTTTGACTGTCTGTATATCTGTACTCCAGTCATAGATCCATGGACATGTACATTTGAGTTCCGGTTACCTCGTTATTACGCCGGTTTGTAAGTACGTTTACGTGGCACCGAAGACCACATGGATTTGTTGAACTGACCCAACTTCCGTCTGAACGTTTTTGAAGTTAGATATGGGTCTGCGCTACATTACTACAAGCGCTGCCCCTGTGCCATCGACCAACACACTGAGATGGGCTTTGACGGTACGCCGTAACTGTTGCCATGGGTGCAATCGAAGGAGATGGGTGTTTCGGGACGACAGCAGGGGCGGATCCCAGGGGGGGGGGGGGGGCTCACCCGGCTTGCGCCCCTAGAATTGGAAGATATTGTTCAAAAAACATGTATTATGTATTATGGTGAAATGTACATTGGTTGATATAAAGTGATAAATAGGCATCCATGTTTTACGTTTCTGTTAGATCAATTTCTCAAGTACACAACATGTTCATGTTCTTTTGTCCATTTGAAATCATGTTAAAAAAATACATTTGTAAATGGTTAGTGCATTGCTTAGTTTTTGGATAATAATCAATTGTGTTTTTTCTTGTAGCCTTGTACTGACATGGAATGGAACAGTTAGAATTGTGTTGGTAACTGCTCATGTAAACGATTTATTACGATTTATTACAATGGCGGATATAAGTAAAGATTATGATTAGAGCATAGGGTTGCATTTAAGTAGACTGGAATGTCCCAAGAGTTACATAACTCATTGGGGGTACACGGGTCTCTCATTAACGGGCTTCACCAGCATATCCGATGACCGAGGGTAGCAAGATACAAACCGGATATGAGCATTGTGACGTCACATGTACTCAAGCATTTCTTACGGGGTGGAAAGTAATGGTGGGAGCCTCATTGTGAAACTGAATTCCGGGGACAGTGAGGCTCCTAATAATGACTACTACGAGAATAAGCGGCAAACTCATATAACTGCGCATTCATTAAGAACCAGTTGAGAAAAACCATTGTTCCTATTATTACGTCATGACTATTGTTCCTACAGTCTACTGCAGGTGTAGTGGTATATGTGCGAAGCGCAGAGCAACACATTTGCACTAGTCCCCACCACTTACCCTCCCTATTAACAAGTTGCATGCCATGCTTTTACTGTAGCAGAAAATGACGTAATTCTTGATCGATTTGTAAACTACAGGGGCGCGTTCAAAGACAACAAATAGGTTTTTGAGCGGCATGCAAGTGGCTTACCAAACTACAATATGATGCACTTTAAATTGTAAGTTCCCCACCTCTTATCCGTACTACTAATCAGCTGGGAGATCCCGCTAAGTTTCGTTACACGCCTTTATACTAGATTTACTTCCCTGTCGCCGTCTGCACCTATTGATAACGTAAGACACTTTTACAATTCACATAGAGTTCGGTTAGAAACAAAATATTTCAAAACCGTTTTGAAAGGATAAAAGAAATACACTTCACGTGCATTTAAAGGCATACTCCGGTAATAGCACAGCTGGTAGACAACGAATTTCGATCTGAGACTAATTACGCTTAATTTATCCACCCAAAAGTTGTTATTTACTGAAGTCTCCAGTACTCAATAGTTATCAAAATATTAATGTTTTATATGCATATAGGGAACGTTCCGCTATTTATCTTGTCTTTGATGCATCAACTGAACTATGAAGGAATTGCGAAAAAACGTTGCTGTTGCGTATTATGTGTTTAAGTCGTACCACTGAGTTATGTCATCTTGCATTGGCATAATGAAGCAAATAACAATACGACCATATTCAGGTTGTCTATCAGTAGACTATGTGGATTTTTGGAAGTACAAACATGGTTTTATGTATGTCAAGTGAATGTATTTTGCAGTTGTAGCTGAGAACTAGTCGAAAACAACCATAACTATCTGTGATAGCATGCCTTTAACACTTTATATGACAACGTTGTCGGATTTGAATGCTAATTCTGATCTCTTTCCCAGAAGGGTTAAGAGATTAACTTAATTTTCAATTCATAAATCTTTTTCACATTTTAACAACAAGTTTCCCTCGACAAACAATCATTGTAACTGGATAAAAAATTATATATTTCAGATTTTTATATGATGCAATTTCTCTCCAACTAACGGACAAGGTGATTTGATTACGAAGACAACGTGTCTTTTTCGCCAAGTCTATCCCTAGTGACTTTTATTTGTCTTTGTCTTTGTCTGCGCTTCGAGCATGTGTTTTTCCGCATGGCGTCCAGCGCATTATAAATGCACTATTATTATTTTTTTAATGTTTTTTACGAGAATGATGTAATCCAGTAAGAATTAATACATTTTCTGTTTCTTCATGATTTTGTTTATAAATAGACATATACTAGTACAACCCGAGCCTGGATTCACGAAACACCTACTAAATTTCTTAGCCTATTTAAGAATTCTTAAGACAGTCTAAGATAATTTTAAGAATAATATTAGAAAAGTTGTGTAACTGTTTCGTAAATATTCACGAAATATATAAAAAATGTCAGCCTATTTAAGAATTCTTAAGCCAGTCTAAGATAATTCAAAGAATAATCTTAGAACACTCTTGTAGGTTTCATAAATATTTACGATATATCTTAGAAATGTTTTAAGAAGTAAGATAAGTATTAGAAACTATTAAGCCAGTCTAAAATAATTCTTAGAAAAATCGCAGAAAATTCTTCGACGTTTCGTGAATTCTTGCCCCTGGAGTTTCACAAATAAGTTTCGAATATTTTCCCGATTTTGACAAAGTCTACTACGTCATCTACGTCAACATACCACGTAACTCCGCCTCACGAGTACTCACAGCGGAGTAAAACAGTGCGCGGAGTGATTTCACAACGGGGCGTAAATGCTCACAAATATTATAAGAGCGACGATTGGTTGGCTACCTTTCAGATATGAGTGCCTACGTGTTAAAAAAAATGCTTACGTGTTTAAAAATCGTTTCGCATGAGAATATAAACATAATTGACTATAGATGATTTCCAATACGGTGGCTAGAAGGAGTGTTAAGTCATATATGGAAGATAATATATACCGAATAAGTATTTTTGAAAGCTTAAAGTATATGCATACAAGGACATATTCGTCTTAAACATTGCATATAAATGTATTATGATTGCAATACTTGCTATTGGCCCTACTTTTAACACTAAGGTCATAGTTATTTGATTAGAAAGTTTACGGAATTTTATAAAAGAAAATATTTGGGTCGGGGGGTCGAAAATAAAATAAAATATAATTTGACATTTTGACTAGCTAGTCCGTCGGTAGAAAATAATATTTTAAAAACTGCAATTAATTTCAAAGAAAACTTTAATAGTACAAGCATTTGGCACCACTGAAATATAAATTAGCACTCGCATAAGCACTGTTCAATCATATGCAAAATGAAACTAAAGCAGTTCACTTGCTCAAGTTGATGCAATATTTCTGAATAAAGATTCCTATTTGGTAAAAGTATTTCAGAAACTGTCAAATTCACAAACATGACTGTAGAAGTTTATGTTTTCAGTCGATAAAGATGATCACCGTTGACGCTGATTCTCCGTTCTGTGAATTATGTGAATAACTTCTAAAATAATAGTAAAGGTATTGTGATTAAATTACAGGAATACCTTACTAACATCAATAGGTGTTTGTCCATGCCTAAATCAGTTACCGTGGTAATCAGAAAAGCCCTATTTGGATATGGAATATTTCTGTTGCAATTCAACTTTTTAACACTGACAAGTTATCTCAGACATGGATACAATTACGAAAAAGACCAATACTTTACAAATAATAGACATAATTTCACTGAAAGTTGCTATTGTTGGCAAGAAGGAAATTATTTGTTTACACAAGTATCCATGCATTTATTCTGTTTTCGGACATCGCGTCACTAGCTCGAATCCGATGCAATTATGATATATTGTGATATATTCTCATGAATTCTTATGTTCAGGAGGGTGAGGGAAATAGTTTGGTGCAAACTCCATAGATATATATTCACTAATAAGCGAGATATTCAATTTTGAACACTAAATTTTGAAAATACGATTCTGTCAAATCAAAGATCTATGGTCAAATATTGCACTTATAAAAAAAATATGTTATTCCTAGTACAACCAGCCTGTAATATCAACAGAATATCCATTATAGTATCAGACTTAGCTATTAAATCACTTTTTTTGTTAAAGTTTTCTGTTTAATCAACATATAATAATGAGAAACATAATGCTAACTGTGCACGGCCTAAGTAAGGATATAAGGGGGATAACTCCAAACAGAGCTTGTATACACCACACAAGAAAGTATGGCACAACTTTGCGCTACGGTTGATAGCAATGGGACAAATTGCTTTTAATTCATAAGTGAAGAGCCCATGCTGCAGCATATTAAACAACCCATACTAGTGGATATTTAACAACATGATTACAAAGTTGAGGTACATTTAGACGCCAGTATCCTATAAACAGCTTAAGTTTTTAACTGACTTAAGTCAACAACCAAAACCTTAATTATCAACCTATTTTGACAAAATCTTCTGTATTTGGCTTGGTCAAACATTACCAAATCTATGTCTAAAACTTCAGACTAATCCAATAAAGAAAACTTAGTTAAAATTTGTCGCAAAGTTAGTGTTTTGCTGACTTAAATCTTAAGCTGTTTATAGGATACCGCCCCAGAGACTCTTCTTCGAGCATGTTTGGGTTTTACAAACTCCACTTTGGAATGTTTTCTTTCTTTTAAACAAACACTGGCAGGTCGTGCGGATACCTTGTTTAAACATATTGATATAGCACACGATATCTATTACTTGCTGTGAGATTCGTAGTGATTAGGTGATTTAGGTACCAAAATCATTTTGTGCACAAAATGGCGGAAACGTCTTTTTGTCGACCACGTACGCAACTGGGTCTTTTTCAAGTCAATAATTCTGATACATTTCTGTGCTCTTCTAAGATTTCAGTTAGCTGATTTAGGTACCAAATTACAAATGGCTGAAACGGCTATTATTTAAAGTGAAAATGCATCTTTTCAAATCAATATTTCTGATACATTTCTGTATTCCTCTAATGTTTAAGTTATGAAAACACATTTACAAACTATGTTTCTAATTACTTCTCTTATTGAATATGTTTTACTGATAGTATTCGTAGAGGCTATATAAATAGGATGACCACACCTTCTAAACTAGCATATACGCCCCATAATTCTATTGTTAATAATAACACATGTTGGAGTAGGTTTGTATTGTGCAGATCAGCTAGGAGTCCGTATTCTATTTAGAATTGAAAATGTATAGTGGCTACTAATGTTAAATTACGTATATGCGTTCTTCCTCTATTATTACTCTACATACTTGTGTCCTCGCATTTGTATGTCTGGCTCTTGATATATATGTTCAATACTGTATGTATGTATTGATGGAATAGGAAAGGTATGAATGCTCTGGGCTATCGAATGTTTACAATGTTTAGTTTTGAAAACATTGTATACTGTTCTGAAAAAGCGAGCTGCCCGTTACGCTTAGTCAAACAACGTGAGAACGCGGTGTAATACAGTGCAATGCGGTAACACCTACTGTACTGTACTGGAGTGATACAACAAAGCGCTTGTACATTGGTATACATTATTCGTCTACCTATTATTTAGATTTATAATTTTTCTTTCGCAATCTTCTTATTACTAGTATTACGGTTAATAATTACTGCTGTTATTTATTTGTTTGTTTATTTGTTTGCTTATTCATATTCGAGGGGCCTACGAGAAATTTCAGCTTGTAAAAACCCGTATACCCCGGAAATCAAGCTGGCAACGGATTTATCCAAAATCGTAATAGTACTACACTATAAACTTACCGGATGTTGATATTCGTGCCGAAATGTATTTTTAACGTGTGGTTTGCAATGACGTCACAATCATTTTGAGGTCATAACTGTTATGTGTAGGCAAGCCGGGGTGTAAGACTTTTCACAGGCCTCCTCTCAACCAATCAAATCGCTAGAATCGACGCATATTTCGGATAATTCTGTTTATTTGTTTGTTTATTACTTTTAATTGTTTGGGTATTGCGAAAAACAATATATTAATATACATGTATATCGTTAGATCAATCAGAATGGTTTGCAGTAAGCAGATATTGAAAATATAACATATTATTTGGGATACCTTTTGCTTTTTTGTTTAAAAGATATGGAATGATGTATTGAGTATCTTTACAGTTTCTGTACGACCATTTACTATCCCGTTATGTATTCTTGAAATGTAGATATGATAACAGAAAACAATATTCATTTTGGTCAATGTTTATACAATGGATGATTTGTGTACAAAGTTACACGATCGAGAATAATAAAATATTCTTTGTGTTATGCTCTTTCCAAAAGATGCTCAAACTGTTCTCTATTCCCATTCAGTGTTACGTTTCCCCGCTATGTGCTGGACAGCGATGGTACAATGCAGAGACATTATTATACTAGAAATGACCAACGGTTCCAACAAGGTGCGATCACAGCACACACCTCCAATAACACTGGAAGATGGAGCCATACCCCACACCTCCAATAGCACTGCAAGATGGAGCCATACCCCACACCTCCAATAACACTGCAAGATGGAGCCACACCCCACACCTCCAATAACACTGCAAGATGGAGCCAAACCCTACACCCTACACCTCCAATAACACTGCAATATGGAGCCATACCACACACCTCCAATAACACTGCATGATGGAGTCACACCTCACACCTCCAATGAATAACCAATGGCTGAGGCAGCAACGATTTGTATCTATATGGTTACTTATAAGACAAGATGTAGACAACTCCCAGACAATAGCTGACATGATAGAGCAATTGCAGCAAGGAATACGGCAATATCTGCTGAGGAATACGTTCGTGTCATTAACAATTGATGTTTGCAAGTTTGCTTGCAACGCAATGGAGGACATTTGGAACATGTGTTGGAATGGGCATAATGCAAAGAATACTTGATTCTCGATCATGTAACTTTGCACACAAGTTGTAAAATGCATAAGCTTAATGCTTCCCAAATATAGCGTGTTTATATCAGTTATTGTGAAAGTTATCAACAGTTTCAATGGTGGCATTTCTGTTGGTAACCGTGTAGTATGAACTGGTATGAACCTGACCAGACGTGACCAGATGAACCTGAACTAAATTAGAAACATATTCGTTAAGCGGTGGCGGTCACACTAACAACATCTGGTTATCGTTATCGTTGCAGTGTACTACCTTTTTAGCTTATAAAATGTATGTCAACAATCTAGTTATCATTATCGTTAATCATGCCCGGTGTGACCTCGCTTTTTCTCAACGGAACTAAGATACTACTTTTTAAAAGGCCAACATTGCAGGTCATTTACTTGAAAAGAGATTACGTGCATCCTCTATATGGCAAGGGCAAAAGGACATTTCCTAAAGAGCAGGGTATCGTTTATCGTAGCTCTCATATCTACTACGAAACGCAGCGTAGTAGATATGAGAGCTCGTAGAAACAATACGCATGTTGGACTTGGTGCATCAGTGCGCACTTACTCACAAAACCCTTCTCGACTTCCTAACACAAAACAGACTGCCGTTTACAGCGCTAAAATGCCAGCGTTCACATTTTCATCTCATACTACCGGGTACCCATTTCCCGTTGGATGAAAATATATTTTCGAACTAAGTCGCTTGTCTATGTGACATCACAATGGTGTTTAAGCCTGTTTGTTGTAAATGAATTCTATAGAGAAATGAAAGAAGAATAAAAAGAAGAAATGCCAAGTGTCTATTAATCACATTGCATGTTTAGACAATAAATTAAAACGCCCAGCCATTTTGGCTTGTGAGATAGTTAACTATGCTAATAGTAAATGTATACATATATTATTATATGTACAAATGCACACACACAAATATAATCAAAGAACGACAACTGCTGTGATACCGAATACTAGTATACGTTTGTCCATGTAGGCAATACTGATCCGGTGCCAGAACGTATGAAAGCTGATATCACTCTAACTTACCGGTCAAGGGCCAATCACAATACGTGTTATTTATGTCGAGTATATATAAGCTGGTAGCCTATCTGGCGTGGATCTACCGGGTATTTGGGAACACACCATCCGCAATATTAGCCACGCTGGACGATGAAGATGATACACCCAAATTAACCAACCATGAAGGGAGCAGAGATGTGATACCGTAAACAAAATAAAACACTAACTGGTACAGTCACTAAAGGGTGTGGCATATATAGAGTAAAGTCTACCTATGATGGTCTAATACCATTATTATTATTATTATTATTATTACTATTATTATTATTATTATTATTATTATTATTTTATTATTATTATTATTATTATTATTATTATTATTATTATTATTATTATTATTATTATTATTATTA
Source organism: Lepetodrilus galriftensis (assembly GCA_032361785.1). Lineage (NCBI taxonomy): Eukaryota > Metazoa > Mollusca > Gastropoda > Lepetellida > Lepetodrilidae > Lepetodrilus > Lepetodrilus galriftensis. The sequence continues at coordinate 2,420 of JAUTBZ010161677.1, read as the reverse complement.
TTATTATTATTGCTGCACTATGTCATAAACAGAGTTCTATTAGTGGGGCGGCATAATATAATATAAATAAATATATATAATTTAGTCGAATTTAACAAATAAATATCGTAAAGCATTAAATTTGGACAGATTAAATTCACTATTTGGGAAAGTATCAATGCTTTCACGCATCAATTGTTCCATTAAAGCAAGGAAATAAAGTACATTGTGAATGTTACCTTTTTGAAATTAAAAAAAGGTTTGCTCTCAGTATACTTCTTATGCTCAATATAACTTCGCCTTACTTGTTTGCTATACCAACTGCCTTAATACTTGTTTTCTATACCAACACCTGGCAAAGATCCATTTAAAATTAGTAACGCTGCGATTAAAGCACATATATAGACATGGGTTCATGCAGTGTTGTACATACGTTACAGTTATTTAGTAAGGTCAACCAGATATCAAGCACAGTTATCTCCATGTTACCTGTAGCGGATGTTGCTAAAAGACATACAAAGATGGCATCATCCCGTAATGCTAATATTTGCTGATAATAGTAAAAATACTAGAAATGCCAATGTCTGAGATCACGGGAATATTAAATACAGTGGAATTCACTGGTGCCGAGAATGATATCTTGTCCGTCTGTCTGTATATATGTTGTGTCTGTCTGTCTGTCTGCTTTCTATCTGTCTGTCTGTATATATGTTGTGTCTGTCTGTCTGTCTGTCTGTCTGTCTGTATGTCTGTCTGTCTGTCTGTCGGTATGTATGTATGTATGTATGTATTCCTGTATGTCTGTCTGTATGCATGCCTGTCTGTATGTGCCTGCCTGTCCGTTTGTCTGTCTGTCTGTCTGTCTGTCTATCTGCTTGCCTGCCTGTCTATCTGTCTATCTGTCTATATGTCTGCTTGCCTGCCTGTGTGTTTGTATGTCTGTCTGTCTGTCTATCTGCTTGCCTGACTGTCTGTCTGTCTATCTGCTTGCCTGACTGTCTGTCTGTCTGTCTGTCGAGGTCTTCATCATGAACAATCAGTCACTGGGGCCCACGAACGATCTGAGATGTTTTATTTTTATTTTTATGTTTCTGTTGATTTACTGCAATGGAAATACCCTTCAAAATCCTTGTTTCTTTTCAAAAAGCCATCTGACATGACCTTGAACCTAATAATAAAACATTCCCGTTCTTGAATTTCAAGAGGGTGGTCATCACGTGGTCACAAAAGGGCTTGTGAATGACCTCTGACACTGAAGGGCACTCAATGTCCAGTGGTCCATGAATGAAATTACAATTGTCACAACCTCTGTGCTGCTGAAAAGACGATCTAAGCTTGGGGATCAGCCTCGTCTGCTGTTACAATTGTGTCCACCGTAGTAAAGCATTATTGTCGGATGACAGCCTTGCATATATATCAGCATCCATTGTCGAGTGTAGAGACACGCATATTTCAATTAATAATGCACGGGTTTTAATAACGTTGTCGGGTATACGTATAGCCTGGATGAATGGTCTTTTGAGGCCAAACATTTATAATCTTTGTCAAAGACGTTCGTGTCAATTGTTTAGATTTGCTATGATGTATTTTAAAATATTATTTTAAGAAAATGCCACGAAACGTCTTTGACAGCGACTAGACAACATTTCGTGACAATTGTTTCGATTTAAATGTCACAAAACGTCTCGATACGGATCAGGCCAGGCAGTAATATATACAGGATATATTTATAGGTTTGTCAGAGATTACCGGAAACAAACGAACATACATTTTAAAATATATATATATATTAATCAGTCGCTTGAATGGCTAAATGGATTGGCGATTATAGTTTGGCATGAACTGCATCTCCACCCCTTTTTTGGTAGATGATCTCGGTAAATACTTCATGGATTTACAAACCAAAAAACTTCAATTTTTTATTTTGTTTGCCCTAACCAAAAATATTTTAATAAATGGTCACCATTAATTAAAACGCTGATTATATAGCAATCACCAACTATTTTGAGTAAGTATTAATTTATGCAAAGTGAAGACGTCCGAAAGAAGGAATTTGTTAATAGACTCAATTTGTACGTGCATGTATGTGATTGTTGGCGTTCGCAATTGTGCCTAAAATGGTAACATTTTAAAATATATTAATTACTCAATGTACAAGAAATGCGATAAACATGACAATTTGTACTATAAGGTACTTATCTATTCGTCTCTCAAACAACTCTATTACACCATGTACCACCAAGTACCTAATTGAGACTAATATAACGTATGCAGGAATGGTATTCATATACAAAGTAACTTACGGAGTGACAACCACTACCGGTATTATTCCTATTATCATATGTAATTATCACTGTATTATATTCAATTTATACCGGTATGTCTCGGGATAAACTGATAAGTTTCAATCTCATCGAGGTGTAACCAAGCGGAACAGCTTA